>CAXDID010000950.1:0-109607 GCA_963988835.1 Hexamita inflata | reverse complement strand
AGTTATAACGATTTTACAACACTACCTGAATAGTTGAATTAAATGTAATATCTCCAAATTTTAGACATAAGCTATAATAATTTTGATAATTTAGACAATTTATCATCACTTACTAACTTGTAGAACTTAAATATCAGTTTCAGTTTCAATATTAAATAATTTTTTATTAGAGAACTAGCCAGTTTGGTTAATCTTCAACAACTTAACATTCGTGGAAATTAATTATCTTGTATCGAAAGTCTGGCGAGTTTGGTGAATCTCCAGCAACTTAACGTTAGTAGAAATGGAATATATAGTATCGAAAGTCTGGCCAGTTTGGCGAATCTCCAGCAACTAGACGTTAGTTAAAATGAAATATATAGTATCGAAAGTCTGGTTTGTTTGGTTCATCTCCAGCAACTTAACGTTGGTAGAAATAATATAACTAATATTGAAAGTCTGGCAAGTTTGGTGAATCTCCAGCAACTAAACGTAAGTGGTAATAAAATAACTAAAATAGAAAGTCTGGCCAGTTTTGTTAATCTGTAGCTACTAGACGTAAGTTAAAATAAAATATCTTGTATCGAAAGTCTGGCGAGTTTGGTTCATCTCCAGCAACTTAACGTTGGTAGAAATAATATAACTAGTATCGAAAGTCTGGCGAGTTTGGCGAATCTCCAGCAACTAAACGTAAGTGGAAATTAAATATCTGGTATCGAAAGTCTGGCAAGTTTGGTGAATCTTCAGCAACTAGACGTAAGTGGAAATTAAATATCTAGAATCGAAAGTCTGGCAAGTTTGGTGAATCTTCAGAAACTTGATGTTAGTTTGAATAACATAACTAAGATTGAAAGTCTGACGAGTTTGGTGAATCTTCAGCAACTAAACGTAAGTGGAAATTAAATATCTGGTATCGAAAGTCTGGCAAGTTTGGTGAATCTTCAGCAACTAAACGTAAGTGGAAATTAAATATCTAGAATCGAAAGTCTGGCAAGTTTGGTGAATCTTCAGAAACTTGATGTTAGTTTGAATAACATAACTAAGATTGAAAGTCTGACGAGTTTGGTGAATCTCCAGTAACTAGACGTAAGTGGAAATAAAATATCTAGTATCGAAAGTCTAGCCAGTTTGGTGAATCTTCAGCTACTGGGTGTTAGAGGAAATAAAATATCTAGAATCGAAAGTCTGGCCAGTTTGGTGAATCTTCAGCAACTAAACGTAAGTGGAAATTAAATATCTAGAATCGAAAGTCTGGCCAGTTTGGTGAATCTCCAGAAACTTGATGTTAGTTTGAATAACATAACTAAGATTGAAAGTCTGACGAGTTTGGTGAATCTCCAGTAACTAGACGTAAGTGGAAATAAAATATCTAGTATCGAAAGTCTAGCCAGTTTGGTGAATCTTCAGCTACTGGGTGTTAGAGGAAATAAAATATCTAGTATCGAAAGTCTGGCCAGTTTGGTGAATCTTCAGCAACTAAACGTAAGTGGAAATTAAATATCTAGAATCGAAAGTCTGGCCAGTTTGGTGAATCTCCAGTAACTTGACATTAGTGGAAATAAAATAACGATGATCGAAAGTCTGGCTAATTTGGTTGACCTCTAAAAATTTAATATTTCTAAAAATTTAATATAATCATTAAATAGTATTAAAAATATGAAACAGCTAACACACCTTTACGCAAACAATAATTCAGTCAGAGACATTTCTGCTTTAATGAATAATAAATACATCATTCACCTTGAACTTAGTTAAAATAAAATTATGAAAATCAACTCAATCTCATTCTTAGAATATTTGGAGGTAGTTGATCTCAGTAATAATTTAATAATGAACATAGAACCTCTAAGCTAACTACGAAATATATCTGATTGCAATTTATCTACTAATATTATCCATAGCTTTTAAACAATAAAGGATCACAAATGCTACAAACAGTACAACATTAAAGGTCAAAAGTTTGCAAACACCATTTAACTTTAAGTATATGATTTACTAGCAAATAACTCAGAACTCTCTCCAATAAATTTACAAAATTAGGAATATATACAAGAATTCTTTAAAATAGACAATTATATTTTAGAAAAGACTCCTTAAATATTGATAAATATTAATGAGTTAAATCTCTCTAATTTAAATATAGATAATGTAACAGCGTTCAAGTATTTTACCTATTAAGAAAATTTAAATACCAATAATACTTCTGATATCGTGCCGTTGAATATAATAAACAAGCTCTATTTAACAAATAATCGCATTTAACTTATTTCGGAAATTTCATAACTAACATAACTAACCCAACTTTATCTTTCTCATAATTGCATAAATAGTTTACAACCAATAAGGGGACTTAACAAACTAGAAATATTACACATTGAGAGAAATCGAATTAAAGATATTAGTGCTATACCAGCCAGTATTAAAGTACTCAACGCTTCCAAGAACTAAATAAATGATATTAAGTGTTTATCTTAAATGAAAAACTTAGTTGTGATTAAACTCAACTATAATTAAATTGATGACATAGCACCGTTATTAAAATCTGTTAAAATTCAAGAACTCGAGATATCAAATAACAAAATTAGCAATATCACATCTATCTGCAACTTAACTTTGCTACGAAGCTTAAATATTAGCCACAACATGATATCTGATATTTAAGCGATATAAAATTTGATGAGTCTGTAAAGATTGTGTATAGCAAATAATATATTATAAAATATTGGTGCTGTATAGTATTTAGATGAATTATAGTTCCTAAATGTAAGTTTTAACTAAATATCTGATCTATCACCGGTATCTGGGTTAAACAATCTAATAGAACTAGTTGTAGAAGGAAACAATATCAAATCGATTTAATCGGTAAAATAATTAACATAGTTAAGTCGTTTATGCTGTAGCAGTAATCCAATTCAAACATAGTCTCTATATAATATTAAGCAAGTAATTTAGTTGTAATTGAGAAATGTTTGTCAAAAAGAAGGAGATCTAAAATATATAAAATATTTGACCTAGCTTTAAGTTTTAGATATCAGCTAAAATAATTTGGAAGATGTTTCAATGTTAGAAATACTTATAAATCTAGAATAACTGAACATTAGTGATAATAAAATCAAAAGTTTAAAGAGTCTGTCAAAGCTAACCAACTTATTGTGGCTTGACGCAAGCAACAACTTGCTTGAAGATATATTAGGATTAGACAATGTAAGTTATAATTTGAGCTATCTAAACATAATAGGAAATAAAATTAATATGTACGATTTAATATACTAGAATAAATAATAATTAATTAATTCTTTGTGCTCTCTTGTTCTAACTGGCATTCTGCTTTCAAAAAGAGATTAAAAGAATATTCTAAAATTTACACAAGTTTCTTCTTTGAATTTAAGGGGGTGTTAAATTAGTAGTATTAATTTTTTAACAAACTATAATAAATATCAAATAGATGAAAAAATAATATACTAACAAAATTTATTATGTTTATAAACACTTGTCTTAAGTAATAATAATATAAATAATATAGATAATCTAGCAAGCTTGGTGAATCTTTAACAACTAGACGTTAGTGGAAATTAAATATCCTTTACTTAAGAACTTGCAAAATTAGTTAATCTTCAGCAACTTAACGTAAGTGGAAATAAAATATCTGGTATCAAAAGTCTGGCCAGTTTGGTGAATCTTCAGCAACTAAACGTAAGTGGAAATTAAATATTTGGTATCGAAAATCTGGCCAGTTTGGTGAATCTTCAGCAACTGGATGTTAGGAAAAATAAAATAACTAATATTGAAAGTCTGGTGAGTTTGGTGAATATTCAGCAACTAGATGTTTGTGGAAATGAAATATCTGGTATCGAAAGTCTGGCAAGTTTGGTGAATCTTCAGAAACTTGATGTTAGTTAGAATAACATAACTAAGATTGAAAGTCTGACGAGTTTGGTTAATCTTCAGCAACTAAACGTAAGTGGAAATTAAATATCTAGAATCGAAAGTCTGGCCAGTTTGGTGAATCTTCAGCAACTAAACGTAAGTGGAAATTAAATATCTGGTATCGAAAGTCTGGCCAGTTTGGTGAATCTTCAGCAACTAAACGTAAGTGGAAATTAAATATCTGGTATCGAAAGTCTGGCCAGTTTGGTGAATCTTCAGCAACTTGGCGTTAGTTGGAATATAATATCTAGTATCGAAAGTCTGGCGAGTTTGGTTGACATAAAATAGATCAGTTTGGATAATAATTTGTTTGGAAACGAATACTTATTCTCATATCGAATATTCTCTGAGATAAGTTACAACAAAATAAATCATTTGAGTATATGTGGTTCTAAACTCAATAATATTGACTTTCTTACATATTTTAAGAATTTGTAAACGCTAAAACTAAACGACAATAATATTTGTGATATAGGCGTGTTAGAACACTGCTAGAAACTTTAATACTTATATTTAAATGATAATATAATTTTAGAAGTAAACTCGCTTTAAAGAATTAAATTGAAAGAACTTGAAATTAAAAAGAATTTTATAAAAGATTTTTCACCTATCTAAAATCATAAAAAATTTAAGAAATATGTAATCAGCGAATAAAGAATTCCTGAGCTAAAAGATTATTTAAAATATAATAAATCTAAAGCTGTTAAAAACAGTTTTTATAAAAAGTATTCTGAAGAAAAGAAAACTCTCAAGTTCAAGAATAAACGTTAAACTGTTTAAGACCATCTTCAGCATAAATTTTGGCAAAACTAAATGAACATAAATACTGCACTCGCTTTACTATAAACGTTTTTATAATTAGAAAACGAATGCGGAAACCAGTGATACATAGTTTTGGAATTTTGGAAAGAAATGAATTTAATATACATTTTCCTAATCTAAAATAATCAAATAATATTTTTACAAAGGATCTCCGCGCTAGGCACAAAAAGTACATTAACTCGACGGTTTTATTATTATTATTAATAAGGAAACAGGAACCCAGTGAGAAATTTTTGCCTAAATATCTTATTTCATTTAAAATAATAATCTAGTTGATATTCTAATCATTAATAACTTATACTTGTATAACCGTGCCGTCTTTTTTGTTTTAGCGAACGGATTTAAAAACGTTCGCGAGAACGCGTTCGATTCAAAAATTCAAAAATATTATAATCCACTCCCCACATATATGGCGCAACTTCTACTCTTCAAGCAGGATCTCCGCCACACTGTCCCGGTGCAGTTCGCGGTGGACAACGAGGACATGCGCAACTTGATAACGCACTACAATGGCGTCAATTCTGTAGTGGAGGAGCTCACGTGCAGGCTCCCAATCGAACTCCAAACCTATGACGAGTTCTGCGAGCAAGTACCGGTTTAACAGTTGAATAAAACAGCCCAGCTTTATTAAATGCAGAAAACGTACATTGACAACTGTGTCCGCTTCGCCGAGCGCCTATCTTTAGAGCTTGATCAATAAGAGAGGTTCTTGAACCCGTTCACTGAACCATTAAAGTTATTATTGGATTTTGAGAAACTAAATTGCAACAGGGTAAAGCAATGCAACCGCGTATTCCAACTCCTTCAGATAATTTAAGAGATTAAGAAGGCCAGAATGCAAATAGAACTCAGGTTCATAAACCTGAACCAGCTCCGAACCTCAATCAATATCGCTTGAGCTCGATCACCAAGAGAGGTTCTTGAACCATTAAAGTTATTATTGGACTTTGAAAAATATATACTCTTTATCAATTACTTTTATCATTTACTTTTCATTCATACTTACTTTTTTCACTTTACTGTACTAATCGCACAAAGTTGTTATGTCATGTTATCGCAAATTAATCTCGATATTATACCTTCAATAATTATCTCTCATTATTTTTTAACAGAACAATGAAGCTTCTTTGTTCTCAATTCAGAATAACACACTTGCAACCTTTTATTGAAATAGTCAAATGCGTGTTATTGATGAGTTATGTCTCTAAAAGTTGTTCCGATCTATATGATTAAAATATGTCTGATCTCATATTTGATTCTGTTAATTTGTTTTCGGTATTTTCGGTATGCTACTATATGCTACTTAATCTTCTATATAATGGAAATTTATGCAAATTAGATCAAGAAACTAGAAATTTGATAAAATTTTCAGAATATTTTTTGAAAAGGTGTCTGTAACTGAAATGGAAAACCAAATCTGACACAGGAAATATACCAAACTGAGTCTGATTTGCTCTCACTTATAGACACCCTGGCCATTTTTGAAAACTGCTCGGGTGTCTGTATTCGAACAAGGGTGGGTGTCTCAATTCGATATTATCATTAACAACTTTATCATTTTTTAATAAAATTAATATAATAATCACTTTTTATTATTTATTTGATTCATAAATGTATATTTTAAGACCTTGAACTCGCAAATTATTTCACCGCTATTACCTTTTTTTGTTCACATAATTTTTATTGTTGTGCTTATGAAGTATAAATGCTAAAATAATTATAGGTAGGTAGGTATGCATAAACAGGTATAAATAAACCGTTGTTCAATTAAATAATTATATTTTCAACCCAAAATTAAAACGGCTCGAACCAAAAAACGGGTCGTGCGTTTCAATTGCAAATTTTAAATGAACGGCGTTAAGGCGTTTTAACTAAAAAAGGTTCGGGACAGTGGTGCGATTTGATCGCATTGTTAATTAGAGGTGGAATAATATTTAATATGATGTCACAATATACTAAATCAATTATTATCGTCCACACCACATTTTGGAATGAGCTAAAAATGCAAAAAATGACTACTCACAACTTTCATGATCGAAAATTTTAAATTATCACGTACAATTACCACGTCGTGGTCGGACGTGGACCAAATCGGACGTTATACGTGGAATTACCCAACTCTAGACCTGAACTACTACGAGTCTGGAATCTACCAGTACGAATATGGAGCCTGGGTTGGATGGACGTACTGCGAGTTCGTTGGTTATGGGGAAGAAAACGTTGGATTACCCAACTCTAATTTTGAAGTGTAAAAAGTTCATGGACAATGTTAGAATTTTGATTTTGACTCAATTAATACATTAGATTCGGCTTTGAGTATTATCTTAAAAAGTGGTTGGCTAATATGACTAAACTAGATATCTCACGAATAAGCCTTGGAAATAAATAGTCTATTCGTCATTTGTACTCTGTTCTATTTGTGAGACTTGGTACCTAGTGTACTTGTGAGACTTTACCGTACCCATTTGTGAGTGGAATTTAAAATATGTTAGTTACTATAAAGGCCGTTCTCAAAATACAAATAATGAATGTATTTTTATTTCTTGAAGAATGGAATCAAGTGGGCTGGTCAGGTCGAGCATCAATTAATATATTGATGCTACTCCAAAAGAACAGTTATTTAACTTATGATCTTCCACTTCCATTTCATAATGAGAAAACGATTTCCTTGATTAATCTATTATCTAAGAACTGGTAAAGTTGAAACTTCATGCTACATTATTTGATGTAATTTGTGATTTTATATCTGCGTTCCAGTCCAGCTAAACTTAAATAGATCTTTAATTTATTGATGACATTGCAAATTTAATGTAAATCTAATTAAGAAATGCACACACAGGTCAGATGATACAACTATTATTGAACAATAGGGTGATATAAGTTTATAATAAATTTCAAACTTCACGCTTACCTATAACTCAAAAGGTTACTTTGAGTTTTCATCACTGTATTAAGTAGCTGTAACTAAGTGATGCCAGCTCGTTGATGTGCGACTTCTATCAGTTAGTTTGCCGTAAGTATTGAATTATTACCCAGTTCATTTTTATGTCAAAACAATATTAGATATTGGAAAGCTCAATTAAATTCAATTAATTGTTAAGTAAATAAAAGGGAACTGGGTTCAATTTAAACACAGTAATGTGATTTATAAAAAGAGCGATTCAAACCAGGAGCGTGTGCGGTTTTATTAGTGATGTTATGACCGCATATTTTGAAGTAAAAAATATTTTATATTTTATCTAATTTTTGAAATTTCCACATCAAAATGCCTGAAGTTTCGGGTCGTATCTAACTTATAATATGATGGTCCATGCAAAAATCACAGCATATTTGGGGCTAAAACTGATTAGAACATATCTTAGCTTAGTAGTTTCCAAAATATTTATTTGTGGATAAAGCGATTTTTTAAATTTGGCTAGAAAATCGCATGAAACTAGTATTACCTTATAACAGTAAAATTTGGAAATACCGATTCAAATTATGTCAAGATTATTTGTCAGTTTCTACAAGATTTCTCCTTATTATAACTTCAATCAAAATTCAGTAAAATTAATTATTGGAGGAACAAAGTTAAACTAATTCTGATTTTACAGGCAGTACCCAAAAATGTCAGATAATACTTAAAGCGAATTCTACAAACGAATCATTTTCTCCTGAATAATAAATTGTTCCAAGTTTAGTAAATTCAAGTAAACTCATAATTTGGAGTTTCTTTGAAATAAAGGAGACTTCGTCGAACTCAAGGCACTGAGTGAGGATACACTTTATTTTAATTAATATAAAGTTCTTTTCAATCTTAGGATCCAGAAGTAGTATCATTGTTTTATTCAAAAATTTCGAAACTAACAATTCTTGATTAATATAACTAAGAACTGATTTGCTATGTTTACTACTGGTTAAAATTGTAAATAGAAATGATAACGTAGGAGCCATATATTATCATCTTTATTCTTATTAAATGCAAATTAGTATTCACTTTTTGAAGAATGATCCCGCAACGGAGTTATTCTGTCCTACATGAATATATTATATATAGAGATATAAAGTAATCTAAATTCTCAGCGATAACTGAATAATGTATTTCTTCCAGCTGTAATGCGGTTTGAATATTAATAGAGTTTAATGATATACTTCAGTAAGTTCTACTTTAACTATATACTAATATACTGTTTAATACAATAAATATAATATTGTTTCTTATGTTTCTCTTTTCAATCAATGCGAACGAAAATTTAGTTTTCAATACACTCAAATTGATTAATTTATATTATCATAAGCTTGCAAACCATAATATATTGTTATATGTACTACAATATAATAATATTAGTGAAATACTTTCATATTATTGTTTTCACACAAATAACAATCTAACTTAATTAGTATATTTGAAATGGAAACCATAAATTTACTAATATTTGTATTCAATGAAATAGTATATTACTATGACTATCTACAATAGTTTGAATAATACTTAATTTTAATTTGAGGTTAGGCTTACAAAATAGAAATATATCAAAAATATAATTTGAACAATAGAAAGATAGGATGAAAGATATTATCTAACTGTAGCTTAATACTAAAAACAATAGGAACAAATGTTAATAATATTGTCTTGTTGTGTTGTTTAATCGAAGATAAAAAGTGAAGAGTAATTATATAACAGTATTATAACAGTATTATATATAACAAACTAATAGCGTATCTTAGAATATTTTGATGCATAGTTACTTCAGATATCTAATATAGAAGAATATGTAACGAGACAACATTATCACAAAAATCGATTTTCTCATTTTTTGAAAATACATAATAAAATAGTACATAATAAAATCTATAAATATGATAAAGAACGAAATTTTTTCTTTTAGTGTTTTATTCAATATCTGAAAATAAATGGTTACTGCCTGTAACTTTTAAACAGTTTAATAGTGATTTTTTAAGTCAAAATATTCTGAACAAATATTTCAATATTTTGCTAGTTTCAAACGGTTAACAATTAACTGAGAGTGTGAGAATAAAAAATAGATATTTACTTATGATAATCAAGCGGGTCCCGTATTTATAATACAGAGATGCAATGTGGGTGTTCCAAAAGATCGAAATTGCTGAAATATATTTGAACAAAAAGTAATATGAAAAATGAAATTATTATACTTCATTATTTCGATCTGTAATGAGTGTGCAAATTTACAAAAAATTCACTCCTAAATTCCAAATTTTTCTAAAAAATATTACTGTATTTAAACTAAAGAAGCAGTAGCATGAATTGCTGAAATTATAAAATATCAGTGGTTCATTAGTTGACAAATAAAAAGAATATTAGTAACGAATAGATAGTCAATTTCATTCGAAGATATTGCTAATAAAATGTTATTATTGACAGCAGTCTAAATTATAATTATTTTGCTCACTGTGTACAAGTGATGATCTGAACCTAGGGGTAGTGAAGTGTAAATATAAAATATCAGTTTTACTCACAGTTATAAATACTCATAAGCTCGCGTTTCCCTCTCATAAAAAGCTTCTAGCTCGCACAAATAATTGTCTATTAAAAGCCTTTTTGCTAAAGAGATAATTAATGGATCTACGATTTATTTTATGAAGTCATTTCAGTTATTGGACTTTCATCAGATATCGATTCTGGACGCTCCTACACTAATTGCTAGTTTCTTTTAATTTTTCACAAATTACTACTTTCAATTACTACTGCTAATCAGAGATACGTTCGTTTTGTTTTTATTATTTAAACTAACATCTAAAGGTGTCTATGTAAAGAACGCTTGAATTGGATGATATATTGTGTTTGCAGTATTTGGTGTGTGAATTAGGCTAACTTTAAACTTTTAAAAACTCAGAAAATTCTCTCCTTGCGACATTCTTCTAAAATTGGTAAGTCTTTTTAATAAATATTCAGTATGAATTTAAATAAGTAATTCTACTTAAACAACGATATTGTTATTTAAGCACAAATGAAAGGTGAGACAGCGATAAATTATTAAAAGTAAGTTTTAAGAAATGAGTACTGCAAAATAGTGTAAATTCTAAAATGTCTTTCTTTTATAACTCATTCACAGCAAATAACGTAGACATGCATTATGCGCGTATATATTTATTACAATATGATAACTATATCTGTGTAATGTTGTGGGATGTATTTAAAGAAGATGTTTAGTACATTGGGACACAATAATAACAAATGCGTTTTACCAGATGCAACAGAAGAATACAACGCCTTAGATTATCCAGCTCTTAAACATAAGGCTGTTTTCATTTCGTTTTGCACAGGATTCTACGTAAATACTTTAACACAAAAACGAGTAATTCAAATATTATTAGGAGAATTAGTACAGTGATTTAGAGTGAAGACACATTTTAGAGTGATATTTATGTAGTTTTTCATTGCGTAACGAACTTTATGAACCATAAACTTGTGGTAATATAAATAGTTTCTCTATATAATCAACAAAGTTACTGATAACATTGAAGTTACTGATTACATAACATGAACTGAATTTATATATTTTGTTCAGCGATTCTATATTTAAATTATTATATCTGAATGTACTAAAATACCGAAAAGTGTATTAATTCAACAGCGCGTATCATTAAACGTGAAATTCGCTAATCAACCTATATGTGGAACATAGAAACTAATTTCAAAAAACAGTATATTATATATCAATAATTATATTCATATATGTGGCAAGCTCCAAAGTGCTCAAAACGGGTGCATACACATTTTATCTTTTTGTATTTATATTACAAAAATCATGATATCTTCTATATTACTATTTAAAATGTTAGATAAATCATTCAATTAGTTGTGCTAAAATAATATTATTCTAAATAATTAATAATTTTCTTATTGTTAAAAATCTAAACAGCTTACAAATATTTTAGTAAATAAAAATATATAGCTAAGTCCTTAAAATAAACAATACCACTTATTCATAAACTCCAACAACGTTCAATCATCTACCATTCAGTCTATTGTATCAAATGATTAAAATTTTGCTGTATTTGGTTTTACTTAAAACATAAACTAAATTCAAGAATCAGTAATAAACGTAACAATTAATTACGATATTTACGAAGGTGCTCTCATATGTTTACAATGTAATATATCTGTTTTGAATTCCCAGTTATTATTCATCGCAAATGGATAAACTATTTCCTCTATTATACTATAATCACTAAATTAAATTATACTCGAGTCCACTTCAATCCAATACAGATTTCATAGCTTTTAGTCGTCCGGCATCGTCCACAACATAACAGCTGGGTTATCCTTGTTTTCAATGAGCAACGTCAAAATTCTTGGAAACGATAACAATTAGGATACTTCTTCATATATTTCCAACTTCGTACATTAGTAAACTCAAGTTATAGTAAGTTAAGTTTATATATGCTCAAACGTGTTGAGCGCATCAGTTAACAATTAATCTCAGTTAACATTATCTTCTCCCATTGTAAGAGAATGCCAGAACATATGCGACGTCAGTTCCTATTACACCTATGGTATTTGCTAGACTGATCTAAAATATTCCCAACTAATAGCAAACTTCACCTTCTTATGTGTGACACCATTCGAATTCGACGGTGAGCAATGCGTTTGTGGCGATGGTTATATGCTTAACGGATCTACCTGCGTTGATATCGTGCTGACTCTGACCAACATTCAAAAGTCGCTCGGAGATACTTAAATTAACGACAAAGTCCAAGCTGCATTAGTATAGCTTAACTTATCTATCATTGACGTAAATAATACCGCGAATACTAATGTAGTCTCACTCGCTAACGAAATACAATAACACAACATCTTAACCGACCAGAATATAATTGGAAATACTTCCCAGTTGTAGAACTCCATTTTGTCTATAATTCAGCAGCTGGATCAAAACATCGCATCTAACAGATCGGTACTCGTTTCTGCGTTATCGATTACCAATAGTAACGTTCAGAGTTTAGTGAACACCTCAAAGTCTCTGAACTAATCAATTATCGATTATAGCACTAGCTTCATGAATATAATAAACTTGTTGAATACTTCCATATTGAACACAAATGCTGCCGTTTCTGCTAATTTCAGCAGCATTGACAGTTAGTTTAACTCAACAAATATATTGCTTAGCAAATAGAACGCAACAATCCTGTAAATGCATAACACAATCAACGACCTTCAAAACCAAATAATCGCGTCCAGCATCGATTAAGAAAACCAAGACACCGAAATCCCTAATTTCAACATTATTGAGTTAGTTTGCCTACAGTAGAGTTTCGTGTAATAATTCGATATCCAATCAGTGACTCACAACATCCAGCTCTCAAACATTTCGAACTCGTTTGTATTTGAAACAGTATCTGTGAATAATGCTTTTATAGATATAGCAGATTTCTCTCTTCAGACCGGGTATAAGTTGTATAAATCGCAGTCCTACTTCTACAACTTAAAAGTACAGCTTGGGTCTTAATCGACTGGCTCCGGCTCCATAATATCCGATTCCAGTGTGAAGCTCTTGGTATCCGTAACAATCCAGTCCAAAGCTTCCACTTCAGTTTCAGTAACGGCGAGCAACCAGCTGAACTTAGTATAAAAGACTTCAGTCGGTTCCAACATTCGTGAGTTGCTCATAAATATCAACTTCGACACCGTGTCCAGCGGAAATTTAACCTTGATTGGAAGTGCCAGCGGGTCCTTGAATATTAATAAATACCAAGTTTTGGGCAAGTACTTCACAACCCAACAACTTTCATTGTGTGTATTAATTATGCTAAACGCTTAGACATATATCAGCCAAGTTAACTTCAAGCCTTATTTTATCTAGTTTGGAAACTAGTCCTCGTACTTGCTCTCTTATGTGGAGCTGAGCTTTGTTCAGTTTAAGCAGATAACTCTCAGTGTAGGAATCGATTAAGTATCAATAAATCTCATTTCCAAAATTGTCTCAAGTGCTGTCAATAACTTTTAATATGGTGGATTCATCAATAATATTTATACATCTTAAGTTATTATTCTAAACGTTGTCAGCAAGCAGTTCTTGACGCACCAAACATAATTCATAGCGAATTCTGGCCAGATGATAGGTTCAACTATGTAAGATTCATTCGTATCTATATCGAACTTGTGTTAAGTAGGATACGATGCGACTGTGAGCGGACAACAGATTACCGCAAGCGGGTTGATCGGAAACATTGGTGGTAAACTATCATTCGGTGATGCGAACATAAATATTATCTTTAGCGGAAGCGCAAGTTTCTCCAACATCGGATCCGTCGGAATAATTACATCAAGCTGTTAAAACGCCACCTTTGTAAATATCGATGTTGTCTTCACTTCTTCATCTAAAAGTGCGTATGACAGCACCGAAGGTAATATTTCAGCCCTGGTAGGCCAATCAAACTGCAAGAAGCTGGTTGTAAATTCGTCCACTTTCTCGAATGTCTCCATCGTTGCTGCAACCAACATTTCAGTTTTAGTCGGTTCCTCTGTTAGCTCCAACGTTATAGTAAACGAGATAAGTTTTAACAATATAGCGCTTGCTGCTATTTCATCAGTAAACAGCAACAATATTGGAACTGTGTTCGGATCAGCTTATAACTCAAATCTACAAAGTTCGTAGTTAACTATTAACGGAACCAATATTACTTCGCTGCTAGCTTATGCTATCAATTTGGGTGGAGTTGTCGGGTACTAGTACTTTGGCAACATTTCTGTAATTCAATCCAAAGTAACCAATTTATATATTAACGGAAGCTCATAGTGTTTGGCTATTGTGTCTGGATTCTCTGCTGGTATTTATAATGTTACTTAAAATACTTTTGTAAACATTGAGTTTTACAAATCTTCGATATTTTCTTTATCATAAACAAGAGAAGCAGCATCAGGAGGAATAATGGGGTTGTTTAACTATTCTGATATTATTATATAGAAATGTAATATATAAGATATAACAACTGATGCTTAATCTGTGTTAGGTGAAGGTATCTCATCAGGTTTCATTTCCGTTGCTTAAAAGTATAATGTTGTAAACATCTCTAACATAGAATTAACATTCTCTTTCATATATTGTAATTCTCGTTATCCAAAAGCTGGTGGTATTGTTGGGTTAGGATTTTATGGTTTTGTTGATCTTAAACATAGTACAGTTAAAAATACTGTTATTTAATCATCTGATGATTTATATTAAAATTAAATAACTCCATATTATCTTCCACCGATGTGGGGGTTAGCATGTGGATTTTTAGCTTAGTATTATAATTCAAATATTAATATTCATTAAATAAAATTAACTGACTCAAATATTTCTGTTAATTGTTATAATGTATCCAGTAGTAGCGGTGTTACTTCATAATTAAAAACTACTATGTTGACAATAAGTTAGATATTAATTAAAAAATCAAAAATATTTGCTCATTCAATAAAATGTGAATCGTATGCCGCTGGTATATGTAGTTTTCAGAGTAGTAACACAAGTTATATTAATAGTATAAGTGTTACTGAATCAAATATAAGCTCAATTGGTTATTATTCTTTTGTAAGTGCTATAAATTCTTATATTATTGAAATGAATGAAACAATTTTAACTGTAAAAGTTTTGATGACAAATATGTATTCACCAAATAATCAAATAGATTATGGTTATTCAATTATCGGCAGTATATATGGTTTAACATAATATTCCAATACTAACACGACGAATTGTAAAGTAATAGCATCATAATTAAACGCACTTAATAATAATGCTATATATATGGGTGGCTTAATTGGATGTTATTCTTAAGTAAATGCAACTTTGGTTGATTCATCAATAACCGATTCCAATATATCTGGCAGAGCAGTTATTAAAGATAGCGTAGTGGGAGGTGTTGTTGGATATTATGTTAATTCAAATGTCACTCTATTTGATACAAACGTTTCTAACCTAATTTTACAATCGTTTACTGCTGTTTCCGTTTATTGTGGCTCGTTAATTGGAGCAGCATAAGCTAAAGGAAATAGCTAATTGACAATTTAGAATTCAAACACGTATTCTATTTCTGTTTAATATAGTGGCTCGCCAATATTTGTCAACTATTTAGCATTTGTATCAACAAAATCTGTAAACGATATTCAAATCTAAGTTACTAACTCACAATCTTTGGGTTTTTCTACTATAAATGGAGTAGCTGTAACAAATTGTGTATTTAAAGTTGTAAATGATGGAATCAGTTACAATATTAATGATAATGGTTGTTGAGTGAAGTAATATATTATTTGTAGCAAAGTTTGCAATATTTATAAAGCAAACTCGATTTAATGTTCATATGAAGATTACGAAGCTAATTTCTGATGTTATAGGTGAATTAGAAAGAAATAGATGATTAAAATTATTGAACACATGCTGATTGGATGCATAATGTATTAAATTGAAAGATATATTTGGAGTTTATTCTAAATGCAAGCATATTTTGGAGTATAAGCATGCACAAGTACCTCAATCACAAAAAATGAATTTTCCTCTCCACATTTCCGTTCTTTTAACAGATTTTTTATAATAAGTCCCAATTGGAGCGTTTAACAACTAGTATTTAATATTTCATTCTCTAGCTCGCTTTTCATATCAGCGCAATAACTGGACCACTTATACATTCATTGAAAGTGTTCATCAATACATTTTGTGTGCTCACTCTTTTCTACAACTACAAGCCAAGAAACACAACTATATAATCTATTTTGTCTTTCTTTTGATCTTTGTGATTCAACCAAATACGCATAATCAAATAAAACAGTACATAGCAACACTTGAAATTTGAAAATTCTTATTTAAGCACGTTTTTAAAGCAATAAGCAAGTTTTAACCCCATAAAACGAGTCCAAATATGTTGTGTAAAAGTGGAATGGAGAATAAATAAAATCTGTGGAAGAATTGTGCATATTTATGTCAAAAGTGTCAAACAAGATATTTGTTGATAATTCAAGAACAAGCCCTTACCGGTGATGAATGAAATAAAGTTGAGATATGTGAGTATTTATATACATATAGTTATATTGAATAGATCTACAGAGCGCTGCTGAGTGAGTCGGAAAAGCTCACCGTCTAATAAGGGTTAAACATAATATTTTCGATCTGTATGCTATTTCATTTGTACAAAATTATAATTCAGAAAATTTGGGTTTTCTGGGAAAGGTTAAGAAAATAGGGTGCTCAAGTGATGATTTGTACTTATTACGTATATATTTACATAATTTTACAATTTTATAAAATATTAGTAAAGTACCCACCGAGAGTTTGTAACAAACTCCAACAATTCGATGATAAATAGGTTATGAATTTTATATTCTAATTTTTTATAGAATTATTATTTTATATATTACTATGAAAAATAAGTAATTCATTGTCATTAATAGCCTTCAAAAATAGGAGATATAACAATAATATATAGTTCAATTTTTGAACAATATATAGTTTAACCAGTATTTATATATTATTTCATTTACATGAATGCTATATAATAGTAGAATTCAGCCAGTTCATTTTGTTACTTGTTTTGACCTTTAAAACCATCATTAATATAAATATTATATTTACAGAATTAAAGTGGAATTTACTATATCTATAGAAAATGATGATTATACAAGTAACTAAAAACTATTATACAAACTAAAAACTAAAATAGCAAGCAAAGATAACAAACAAAATATAATTAAAATAGTATAGTGATAACAACAATACCAAAAACATTTGGATATTTATGCGAGAGTTGTTCACAAATTATAATATAAGAAGTATATTTGTAAAATATAAGGCTGATTGGAATTAGGATATAGTTATTAGTATATTTAATAATTTGTTGTCATGTTTAGGTCGAAGCAACTGGATTCAACTTAATACTCATCATCTTACTTCATTATTCGCATTCAACACTCTTGATACTATTTTATGGCCTCTTTTTACTGTATTCCTTTCAACACAGGATTTACTTAAATCAATAATACACATTTGCTGTTATGTATACCAAAGTAATCAACAAAATTATGTGAATTAAAAAACAAAAATGCTTATTATTCATTTATTTTCACTTTTATACATCATTAACACAATTATATAATTATATTAAATATTTCCACTCCCTCTCACTCCACCAAATATTTATGAACCAAAATAGAAATTAAATTTTGGAACCAAAAATGATTCTGGAGCTTCTTAACGAAATTGACGTTCAGGATTATTTTAAACTCCTGAAAAACGGTCAGGATTTGAGCGATTTTGAACTAAAACTGAATCAAAATATAAGCAAAGTAGATTTATCTGGGCTTTATATTCCTGATTTTGACTATAAATAATTAAAATAGTTAAAAGAGCTGAACATGAGCCAGAACAAAATTAAAGAACTACCTGGACTTCATTCAAAAGATTTAATAACATTAGATATAAGCTCTAATAAATTATAAAATGTGAACGATTTGTCAAAACTAACCAATTTACAGAATTTAAACATCAGCAAAAACGAAATAATCGATGTCGACGAGTTAGCTAAGTTAAACCATCTAAAAACACTAAACATTAGCGGGAATAAAATATCTGATATTGAAAATCTATAGAGTCTACATAAGCTACAACAACTTGATGCAAGCGACAACGAATTCCTTAACATAGACGACTTTGTGAAATTAGGTACTCTGAAATAACTTAACATAAGTAAAAATAAAATAATTAACATCGAATAACTTGAAAATCTAGTCAATTTATCGTAATTAAACATCAACAATAACCAAATAGTTTTAATCAACGGTTTAGCTAATCTAATTAATCTACAAAAACTTTTTGCAAGTGGAAATAAAATAAATAACATAATTATGCTTGCAAATCTTGTTAATTTATGTGAGCTAGACATAAGCGAAAACAAATTATCAAATATTGATACATTAGAAAAACTTATTAACTTGTAGCAGCTTAATATAAGCGGAAATTTAATATCTACGATTGAAAAACTTACAAAATTAATATAGTTAAAGCAACTTGACATGAGTGGAAATTAAATTAAATCTATAGCAAATTTAGGTGAATTGACTAATTTATTACAGCTTAAAATTAATAAAAATTAAATTTACGAAATTGAGTAGATTTAAAAACTGGAGAAGCTGTAATATATTGATCTCAGCGAAAATTTAATAACAAGCATAGCTAAGCTGAGGAGAAACAAGCTTAGTTAGATAAGGAGATAAGGAGATCCAGAACATCTTTGCTACCTTAACTTAAGCAGAAATTAAATATCGTAAATTAGTACATAATTTGGTACTGAAAATGATTTGTTATTTTTAAATTAACTACACTTAAGTGGAAATGGCGTTGATAACATCGATTTTCTAAAATATTATACTGATCTGGAGTACCTCGACGTTAGTTATAATAAAATTAAATCTATTGATAAATTAGCTCATTTGGAAAAGTTATAAGAGCTCAACATAAGTAATAATGAAATAGATGATATTAATGCTTTGTATTAACTGATTTGTCTACAGAAACTGGATATAAGTGGTAATTAAATACGTAATATTGATAATATATCTAATCTAGTCTATTTAAAGAAACTTGATACCCACTAAAATAAATTAAATACCTTTAATAAATTAGAAAATTTGATTTCTCTTGATTTTCTTGACATAAGTGGAAATGGTATAACTAACACTGATACATTAGCAAAATTAGTAAGTATTACCAAACTAAACATTAGCGGAAATGGAATATTTAACATTGATGGTCTATCGAATCTAATCAATCTAGAATTTCTAGATATTTCTAAAAATTTAATATAATCATTAAACGGTATTTAAAATATGAAACAACTAAAATATCTATGTGCCAATAATAATTAAATCAGGGATATTTCTGTTTTAGAGAACAATAAGAACCTTATTAATCTTGAACTAAATAAAAATATAATAATAAAAATTTATTCTATATCATTTTTGGAACACTTAAAAATAATTGACCTTAGTTTTAATCAAATTTTTGATGTATAAGTATTAGTTAAATTAAAAAAGCTTAAAGATTGCAATTTATCAAGCAACAATATCAAAAGTTTTGAGTGTTTACAGAATCACAAATATTTCAACCAATATTAAACTGAAAATTAATAAAAATACATAGATTTAAGTCAATAACAAGTTTATGAATAACTAGCTAACTACTCAGAACATTCTCCAATTATGTTATAGAATCAATAAGAGATTTAAGAATATTTCAAAATCAACATTAGTAATGTAACCCAGACAATTCAAAATGTTGTTATAAATGATGAAATTACCGAGTTAAATCTACCAGACTTAAATTTAAACAGCATTCATGTTCTCAAAGATTTGATAAATATAAATTAGTTAAACTTAAATAAAAATAATATTTCTGATATATCACCATTAGCAAGGATGACCTAGCTATACAAACTTTAGTTAACACATAACCGTATTAAAAATATATAAGATATTTCTGAATTATCGAAACTAACTCAATTGTATCTTTCATATAACTACGTTGATTCTGTAAGCTCAATAAACAAACTAAATAACCTAGAAAAACTATAAATTGATAATAACCATATTTAAGAACTTCAGGCGTTACCTACGTCAATTAAAGTTCTTAATGCTTCCAAAAACCAGATAAAAGATTTAACTTGCTTGGCACAAATGAATAACTTAGTTGAACTTTAACTCAATAATAACTTTATTGATAAAATAAAACCCTTAGAAAAATTAATTAAAATGAATAAGTTATCGTTATCACATAACTAAATATATGATATAACAGGGATTAGTAACATGGTTGAATTAAGTTCATTAAATTTAAATAATAATATAATTTCTGACATATATCCACTAAAAAACATGAAAAATCTTAATAATTTATCTTTGGCCAATAATTAACTAGCAATAATTAATGTAATGTAACATTTAAATGAATTATAAATCTTAGATGCGAGTTGCAATAAAATACGCACGTTACCTAAATTACCTTGCACGCTAATACAGCTAAATTTAGAGGTAAACTTGATTGAATCAACTGAATCGCTTAATAAGTTGGAATAATGTTAACAATTGTGCATTAGTAACAACCCAATTAAAATATTATCTCTAATTAATATGTAACAGTTGGTTAAATTGTAAATAAGAAATATTACAACTAATGTTGAAGATCTAAAGTTTTTAACTAATCTTTAAGTTTTGGATGTCAGCTAAAATAATTTGGATGATATTTCAATGTTAAAAGAGCTTATTAATTTAGAACAACTAAACATTAGTGATAATAAAATCAATAGTTTAAACTGTTTGTCTTAACTAACCAACTTAGAACTGCTTGATGCAAGCAACAATTTGATTAATGATAAAAATTCATTATATGATGTAGTTAAGAAATTCATAAAGTTAAGAAATCTCAATTTAACTGGAAATCAAATTAATATGTATGATTTAATAAAATACAGAAATAAATTGATAATAAATTCTTTGTTTTCTCTTGATCTGAGTGGAACACCAATTTCAAATGATGATATGATTATGATTGCCGAATTTAGCAATCTTAACTAGTTAATTTTAGATGGATGTCAAGTTCATAATATTGACTTCATAACAAATTCTGACTTGCAGAATTTATTGGGTTTAAAAACACTCATAATAAGCAATAACAATATTGATAACGCTGATGAACTTATGAACCTTGTTAATTTAGAACATCTTGATGTTAGTGGAAATAAAATAAGTAAAATAGATATGTTAACGAATCTAGTCAATCTTTAATCACTTATTATTAGTTAAAATGAAGTGTCTAACATTGATAAGTTGACGAAATTAATTAATCTAAAGAAACTTGATGCCAAAAAATGTGGGTTATCCAACATTGATGTGTTAGTGAAATTAGTTGGTTTGCAAGAACTTAACTTAAGTGACAACAAAATATTTTTAATCGACAGTCTAGCGACACTTGTTAATCTTCGTGTACTTGATATAAGTAAAAATATAATAGACAACGTTGAAGAGTTAGCTAATCTAGTGAATCTCTAGACACTTAATGCAAGTTAAAATTAAATATCTGATATACAAGATTTAGCTAATCTGGTCAATCTCTAATAACTTAACATTAGTTAAAATTAAATAGTATCTATTTTTGGGTTAGGAGAACTGAATAATCTATAATAACTTAATATTAGTGACAATCAGATCTTCAATATTGATGAATTAGTAAAACTAAACTAGTTGCAGCAACTTGATGTCAGTAAAAATTAACTTAACGATATTTCAACACGTGTATTACATAATCTAGTAAGTCTATAGAAACTTAACATAAGTGGAAATTAAATATCTGATGTTAAAATGATAGCGAAATTAGTCAATTTGTAGAAAATTGACATGAGTAGAAATTAAATAGATTAAGTTAATATGCTTTAAAATCTGGTAGATTTGCGTTATCTAGACATAAGTGAAAACAAAATATCTAATATTGATTCGTTAAAAAGACTAATTCACCTGTAGCGGCTTAATATAAGCGGAAATTAAATATCTGACATTGACATTCTTGGAAATTTAGTTAACTTGAAGTGGCTTGATGCAAATCGAAATAAAATATCCGATATAGACGAATTGTCAAATCTGGTTAAGTTAGAGTATTTTAAAGTAAGTGATAATTAAGTAATTTATCTGGATATGCTGGCAAAACTGAAATATCTTGAGTGTGTAGACGTAAGTGGGAATTAGGTGTCAAACATTGATAGGCTGAAGAAGATGTCTATTTTGAAGAAAATTAATCTGAGTGGCAACATCTTTGTGTGCGAGAACTTATACACCTTGCAGACGTACACGTAGCTAACTGTGCTGAGTTTGTGCGATTCCAAGCTGATTGACATCGACTTCCTGAAGTATCTGAAGAGGCTGGTAGTTTTGGTGCTGAATAGCAACACAATTTGCGATATTGATGTAATATCCGGTTTTGCGCACCTTAAATCCTTATTTTTATCCAACAATTGCGTTTAGAGTGTGTCCGCGCTCCAGCACTTATTTTTGCTTGAGTTGGAGGTCGAGAACAACTACATAACGGATTTCGCGCCAATAAGGTCTCACGAGCATTTTGGAAAGTATATTATTGGAACTTAATCCGAGTATTCTAAAATAAACCTTAAACGGTACAAAACGGTCAAATCCAGTTTTTACAAGACCACACTAATTGAAAATAAACTAATTCAACTCAGAAAGAAACTTAAAACGGCAAAGAAATAATTCAACACTAAAATGAACGCGAACTCCAAGAACTTGAACCGCGAAATCAATTTGCTGTTGATGTTGTGTTCGGAAGAAGGAACGCAGTGAATGATTTTTAACTTTGTGGTAAACCAAAATGATTTATTATTAGATTAATAAATTGAAATAATAAGAATACTTTGAGAAGTAATTTCAAATTTAACTACAGGTAAACAGCTTTCCACATCTCAAATTACTTTTAACGTTATTAATTTATGTAAGGATATGATTTTTAAACTAGACATTTTCCACTCCAATTAGTCTCCGAGGAGGGAGGAAAAGATCGAGGGGCCCATCTGGGGTATCGATCTTTGGAGGGGCGCCGAACCCCTGGACGTCAAGTTTCAGATCACGAATTATAATAACCTGAAATACAAAATTCATGTAAGGATATGATTTTTACATAAAATTTGTAACCCCATAAAGTTAAAGTTTAACTTATTGTCAGTAAGCTTGATTTCTAATATTGTTCAAAAATTATTGTGATATTTGACTCAAAGTCCAGTGTAGGTGATGCCAGCCTAGATTGTCATGGATAAACAAAATTAGCAAAAATATATTTCAACGCACTTTATATTATAAAGTTTATAATATATATTTATTTCCACTTCCCATCACTCCACCAAAGAATAGTGAATGTATCAAAACACTATACACTAAAATTTACGCTATTTGATAAATTTTATCGTCTGATAATTATAGAGCATATTTAACACCTATTGAATGATAAACTAATGCAAATGTTTTATGTGTTTGATAATTAAATACAACTGTTCAAACAAATCATAACAAATCCATTAAATGAATTCTCTAAAAAACAAAATCATCCTACCTACACCAAATATAAAAACAAATGAATTTTAATAACCAGTTGAACAAGAATAAACGATCCGAAAAAACTGCGAAAAACTTCTCCGTTTATTTTTGTTTAAGTTTTTCGCCGCGATATTTTAAAATTGAACCAAAACTTTGGGCAGTTTTCGTTGAAATTTTGCGATTCTCTCTAGTTCAGTTTAATAATAATGTACTGAGTTCCTTAGTGCGCTTTCGTTTATTAATAAATAAATATTTTGTAAATTATGGTACGTGTGTGACTGAAAGTAATATTGTGATGCATCGAATTGATTAAATTGCCTTAGTACTGATGATTACAGTTAAGTGAGTCATTTAATTTAGAATAAATAACAGATTTTAAAAATTACATTATTATATTTATAACTTATTAGCTACTTATTAACTTCTACGTAGTACGTACTTATTATATGTATCCCACTCACTTAACTTTCATTTATACTATTAATCATTTATTAATTATTAATTAATCATTAATTAATCATTTATACTATTAATAACTTATTATATAGTTATTAATATATTATTCATTACAAAGTATTGCCCTTTAATGAAAAGTGAGCTATGTGATGCAGTTTACATAAATATAAAATTATAGAACCACAATTTCTTTAACTTGGGACAACTTCATGGTGAACGCTTATCTTTTTCGTGCGCACGATTTGCGAGCATGAATTATAAATGAGTCTATACTAAATAAGCATTTCATAAATCGATTTTTAAGATATCATTTGAAAGGGGTAATTTCTATAGACGGGATGAGCTTTTAATACATTAATTAACTGAACCGATCTTTATAATTCTTGGTGCAACACGAGGAATTAAAATAAAGTTCAGTTAAGTCGTAATTTTGGAAATCTTTTAAATTCGAGAGTTTTTTAAATAAACGTTACAACTTTAACGTTTATTATTACGTAACGTCAAAGTTTAACGTTTTAACTTACTAAGTCAAAACTTACTAAGTCTTACTTAAACTTTTAACGTTCCTTTTTATTACTGTAAGCTCAGCTCTGTGAACTTGTTTTTATTGTCTGATTTAGTTGAGTCATCTCAGGAACAGCATAGAAACCAAAATCACACTAAATAAAGCTGGTATTCCAGCATGGCTTCTTCAGTTTTAACGTAATAGGACTTATACGTAGATTTTAAATTCTATGAAACGATGAACATTTCTATCCATAATGAAAACGTCTTCTGATCTATATTCGTTTACAGATTAATAGAGCATGACTGTTATGTCATTATAGAATGACTTATTCAATAATTGAAGTGGAATACCTATCAAATTAACTTAAATTGTGCAAGTAACTAATACTATATTATTAAAACGCTTCCCATATTATGTTATACTTTGCTTTTAAACACTATGTTCTATAAATTAATTGCAAATTTTGAATGTTGAAAATTAATTGCTGGATTTCGCAGGTATTTTAATATTAAATGAAATATTACCACTTCACGTCACTCCACAACCACAAATGCAAAAGAACTCATCTATTCAGTAAGAAATCATTCCGATAAGATCTATAAATGAACAGCAAGCAAACACAATTAATCAAAACTAGGAAAATAATGAAAATGAAAATATTGAAACAAATGAAAATATAAAACCAGAGCTAACAAATAAAATAAAAGTTGTTAAACTTGAAAACGAAACTGATATTCAAAATTATTGTAAACTGTTGAAAAATGGTTAAGAATAAAGCGATTCAGTTTAATTGAAACTAAATCAAAGTATAAATAAACTCAATCTATCTGAAATTTACAGTTAACAATGTGATTAATAAATATTATCACAATTGAAAGAGTTAAACAAACTAAACTTGAGTTATAACGATTTTAAGACACTACCTGAATAGTTGAACTAAATGTAATATCTCCAAACTTTAGACATAAGTTTTACTAATTTTGATAATTTAGACAATTTATCAACACTCACTAACTTGTAGAACTTAAATATCAGTTTCAATATCAATAAAAAAATTAGTGTCAAAAGTCTGGCCAGTTTGGTGAATCTTCAGCAACTAAACGTAAGTGGAAATAAAATATCTGGTATCGAAAGTCTGGCAAGTTTGGTGAATCTTCAGCAACTAGACGTAAGTGAAAATGAAATATCTAGAATCGAAAGTCTGGCCAGTTTGGTGAATCTTCAGTAACTTAACGTTAATTGGAATTAAATATCTAAAATAGAAAGTTTGGCCAGTTTAGTTAATCTTCAGTAACTAAACGTAAGTGGAAATAAAATATCTGGTATCGAAAGTCTGGCAAGTTTGGTGAATCTTCAGCAACTAGACGTAAGTGAAAATGAAATATCTAGAATCGAAAGTCTGGCCAGTTTGGTGAATCTTCAGCAACTTGATGTTAGTTTGAATAACATAACTAAGATTGAAAGTCTGGCGAGTTTGGTGAATCTTCAGTAACTAAACGTAAGTGGAAATAAAATATCTAGTATCGAAAGTCTAGCCAGTTTGGTGAACCTTCAGCTACTAAACGTAAGTGGAAGTAATATATTTTTTATCGAAAATCTGGCCAGTTTGGTGAATCTCCAGTAACTAGACATAAGTGGAAGTAATATGTATTTTATCGAAAGTCTGGCCAGTTTGGTGAATCTTCAGCAACTAGACGTAAGTGGAAATAAAATATATAGTATCGAAAGTCTGGCCAGTTTGGTGAATCTTCAGCAACTAGACGTAAGTGGAAATAAAATAACTAATATTGAAAGTCTGGCCAGTTTGGTGAATCTTCAGCAACTAGACGTAAGTGGAAATAAAATATCTAGTATCGAAAGTCTGGCCAGTTTGGTGAATCTTCAGCTACTGGATGTTAGAGGAAATAAAATATCTAGTATCGAAAGTCTGGCCAGTTTGGTGAATCTTCAGCAACTAAACGTAAGTGGAAATAAAATATCTAGTATCGAAAATCTGGCCAGTTTGGTGAATCTTCAGCAACTTGATGTTAGTTTGAATAACATAACTAAGATTGAAAGTCTGACGAGTTTGGTTAATCTTCAGCTACTAAACGTAGGTGGAAATTAAATATCTAGAATCGAAAGTCTGGCCAGTTTGGTGAATCTTCAGCAACTAAACGTAAGTGAAAATGAAATATCTAGAATCGAAAATCTGGCCAGTTTGGTGAATCTTCAGCTACTTGATGTTAGTTTGAATAACATAACTAAGATTGAAAGTCTGACGAGTTTGGTGAATCTTCAGCAACTAAACGTAAGTGGAAATTAAATATCTAGAATCGAAAGTCTGGCCAGTTTGGTGAATCTCCAGTAACTTGACATTAGTGGAAATAAAATAACGATGATCGAAAGTCTGGCTAATTTGGTTGACCTCTAAAAATTTAATATTTCTAAAAATTTAATATAATCATTAAATAGTATTAAAAATATGAAACAGCTAACACACCTTTACGCATACAATAATTCAGTCAGAGACATTTCTGCTTTAATGAATAATAAATACATCATTCACCTTGAACTTAGTTAAAATAAAATTATGAAAATCAACTCAATCTCATTCTTAGAATATTTGGAGGTAGTTGATCTCAGTAATAATTTAATAATGAACATAGAACCTCTAAGCTAACTACGAAATATATCTGATTGCAATTTATCTACTAATATTATCCATAGCTTTTAAACAATAAAGGATCACAAATGCTACAAACAGTACAACATTAAAGGTCAAAAGTTTGCAAACACCATTTAACTTTAAGTATATGATTTACTAGCAAATAACTCAGAACTCTCTCCAATAAATTTACAAAATTAGGAATATATACAAGAATTCTTTAAAATAGACAATTATATTTTAGAAAAGACTCCTTAAATATTGATAAATATTAATGAGTTAAATCTCTCTAATTTAAATATAGATAATGTAACAGCGTTCAAGTATTTTACCTATTAAGAAAATTTAAATACCAATAATACTTCTGATATCGTGCCGTTGAATATAATAAACAAGCTCTATTTAACAAATAATCGCATTTAACTTATTTCGGAAATTTCATAACTAACATAACTAACCCAACTTTATCTTTCTCATAATTGCATAAATAGTTTACAACCAATAAGGGGACTTAGCAAACTAGAAATATTACACATTGAGAGAAATCGAATTAAAGATATTAGTGCTATACCAGCCAGTATTAAAGTACTCAACGCTTCCAAGAACTAAATAAATGATATTAAGTGTTTATCTTAAATGAAAAACTTAGTTGTGATTAAACTCAACTATAATTAAATTGATGACATAGCACCGTTATTAAAATCTGTTAAAATTCAAGAACTCGAGATATCAAATAACAAAATTAGCAATATCACATCTATCTGCAACTTAACTTTGCTACGAAGCTTAAATATTAGCCACAACATGATATCTGATATTTAAGCGATATAAAATTTGATGAGTCTGTAAAGATTGTGTATAGCAAATAATATATTATAAAATATTGGTGCTGTATAGTATTTAGATGAATTATAGTTCCTAAATGTAAGTTTTAACTAAATATCTGATCTATCACCGGTATCTGGGTTAAACAATCTAATAGAACTAGTTGTAGAAGGAAACAATATCAAATCGATTTAATCGGTAAAATAATTAACATAGTTAAGTCGTTTATGCTGTAGCAGTAATCCAATTCAAACATAGTCTCTATATAATATTAAGCAAGTAATTTAGTTGTAATTGAGAAATGTTTGTCAAAAAGAAGGAGATCTAAAACATTTAAAATATTTGACCTAGCTTTAAGTTTTAGATATCAGCTAAAATAATTTGGAAGATGTTTCAATGTTAGAAATACTTATAAATCTAGAATAACTGAACATTAGTGATAATAAAATCAAAAGTTTAAAGAGTCTGTCAAAGCTAACCAACTTATTGTGGCTTGACGCAAGCAACAACTTGCTTGAAGATATATTAGGATTAGACAATGTAAGTTATAATTTGAGCTATCTAAACATAATAGGAAATAAAATTAATATGTACGATTTAATATACTAGAATAAATAATAATTAATTAATTCTTTGTGCTCTCTTGTTCTAACTGGCATTCTGCTTTCAAAAAGAGATTAAAAGAATATTCTAAAATTTACACAAGTTTCTTCTTTGAATTTAAGGGGGTGTTAAATTAGTAGTATTAATTTTTTAACAAACTATACTAAATATCAAATAGATGAAAAAATAATATACTAACAAAATTTATTATGTTTGTAAACACTTGTCTTAAGTAATAATAATATAAATAATATAGATAATCTTGCAAGCTTGGTGAATCTTTAACAACTAGACGTTAGTGGAAATTAAATATCCTTTACTTAAGAACTTGCAAAATTAGTTAATCTTCAGCAACTTAACGTAAGTGGAAATAAAATATCTGGTATCAAAAGTCTGGCCAGTTTGGTGAATCTTCAGCAACTAAACGTAAGTGGAAATTAAATATTTGGTATCGAAAATCTGGCCAGTTTGGTGAATCTTCAGCAACTGGATGTTAGGAAAAATAAAATAACTAATATTGAAAGTCTGGTGAGTTTGGTGAATATTCAGCAACTAGATGTTTGTGGAAATGAAATATCTGGTATCGAAAGTCTGGCAAGTTTGGTGAATCTTCAGCAACTAGACGTAAGTGGAAATAAAATATCTAGTATCGAAAGTCTGGCCAGTTTGGTGAATCTTCAGCAACTAAACGTAAGTGGAAATAAAATATCTAGTATCGAAAATCTGGCCAGTTTGGTGAATCTTCAGCAACTTGATGTTAATTGGAATTAAATATCTAAAATAGAAAGTTTGGCCAGTTTGGTGAATCTTCAGCAACTTGATGTTAGGAAAAATAAAATAACTAATATTGAAAGTCTGGTGAGTTTGGTGAATATTCAGCAACTAGATGTTTGTGGAAATGAAATATCTGGTATCGAAAGTCTGGCAAGTTTGGTGAATCTTCAGCAACTAGACGTAAGTGGAAATAAAATATATAGTATCGAAAGTCTGGCCAGTTTGGTGAATCTTCAGCAACTAGACGTAAGTGGAAATAAAATAACTAATATTGAAAGTCTGGCCAGTTTGGTGAATCTTCAGCAACTAGACGTAAGTGGAAATAAAATATCTAAAATAGAAAGTTTGGCCAGTTTAGTTAATCTTCAGTAACTAAACGTAAGTGGAAATAAAATAACTAATATTGAAAGTCTGGCCAGTTTGGTGAATCTTCAGCAACTAGACGTAAGTGGAAATAAAATATCTAGTATCGAAAGTCTGGCCAGTTTGGTGAATCTTCAGAAACTTGATGTTAGTTTGAATAACATAACTAAGATTGAAAGTCTGACGAGTTTGGTTAATCTTCAGCAACTAAACGTAAGTGGAAATTAAATATCTAGAATCGAAAGTCTGGCCAGTTTGGTGAATCTTCAGCAACTAAACGTAAGTGGAAATTAAATATCTGGTATCGAAAGTCTGGCCAGTTTGGTGAATCTTCAGCAACTAAACGTAAGTGGAAATTAAATATCTGGTATCGAAAGTCTGGCCAGTTTGGTGAATCTTCAGCAACTTGGCGTTAGTTGGAATATAATATCTAGTATCGAAAGTCTGGCGAGTTTGGTTGACATAAAATAGATCAGTTTGGATAATAATTTGTTTGGAAACGAATACTTATTCTCATATCGAATATTCTCTGAGATAAGTTACAACAAAATAAATCATTTGAGTATATGTGGTTCTAAACTCAATAATATTGACTTTCTTACATATTTTAAGAATTTGTAAACGCTAAAACTAAACGACAATAATATTTGTGATATAGGCGTGTTAGAACACTGCTAGAAACTTTAATACTTATATTTAAATGATAATATAATTTTAGAAGTAAACTCGCTTTAAAGAATTAAATTGAAAGAACTTGAAATTAAAAAGAATTTTATAAAAGATTTTTCACCTATCTAAAATCATAAAAAATTTAAGAAATATGTAATCAGCGAATAAAGAATTCCTGAGCTAAAAGATTATTTAAAATATAATAAATCTAAAGCTGTTAAAAACAGTTTTTATAAAAAGTATTCTGAAGAAAAGAAAACTCTCAAGTTCAAGAATAAACGTTAAACTGTTTAAGACCATCTTCAGCATAAATTTTGGCAAAACTAAATGAACATAAATACTGCACTCGCTTTACTATAAACGTTTTTATAATTAGAAAACGAATGCGGAAACCAGTGATACATAGTTTTGGAATTTTGGAAAGAAATGAATTTAATATACATTTTCCTAATCTAAAATAATCAAATAATATTTTTACAAAGGATCTCCGCGCTAGGCACAAAAAGTACATTAACTCGACGGTTTTATTATTATTATTAATAAGGAAACAGGAACCCAGTGAGAAATTTTTGCCTAAATATCTTATTTCATTTAAAATAATAATCTAGTTGATATTCTAATCATTAATAACGTGTTAACAGCGCAATGTTAATAATAAAAGATGATATCGACGGATTTCGGCTAATATTTATCAACTGGTCCCAACTTAGTGGGTCAAGGTTCGATTTCGTGTATATATTTAAACCAAATTACAGAAATATCACCAATTTAATTATAATTAGAAATTTTCTATTCTCTCACTTATGTATGACACTAATGTTAATTTATATTTCTTAGAACGCACAAAATTGAAGTGAAACAATATATTCGTTATGTAATCACTATAAACACATATTTTAATCCACTCCCAACATATATGGCGCAACTTCTTCTCTTCAAGCAGGATCTCCGCCACACGGTCCCGGTGTAGTTCGCGGTGGACAACGAGGAAATGCGCAACTTGATAACGCACTACAACAATGGCGTCAATTCGGTCGTGGAGGAGCTCACATGCAGGCTCCCAATCGAACTCCAAACCTATGACGAGTTCTGCGAGCAAGTTCCGGTTCAACAGTTGAATAAAACGGCCCAATTATATCAAATGCAGAAAACGTACATTGACAACTGTGTCCGCTTCGCCGAGCGCTTATCACTTGAGCTTGATCACCAAGAGAGGTTCTTGAACCCGTTCATTGAACCCCTTAAATTACTATTGGATTTTGAGAAACTAAATTGCAACAGGGTAAAGCAATGCAACCGCGTATTCCAACTCCTTCAGATAATTTAAGAGATTAAGAAGGCCAGAATGCAAATAGAACTCAGGTTCATAAACCTGAACCAGCTCCGAACCTCAATCAATATCGCTTGAGCTCGATCACCAAGAGAGGTTTTTGAACCATTAAAGTTATTATTGGACTTTAAAAATATTTCCCTCTTTATCAATTACTTTTTCATTCATACTTACTTTTTTCACTTTACTGTACTGCACAAAGTTGTTATGTCATGCTATCGCAAATTAATCTTAATATTATACCTCACCTTCAATAATTATCTCTCATTATTTTTTAACAGAACAATAAAGCTTCTTTGTTCTCAATTCAGAATAACACACTTGCAACCTTTTATTGAAATAGTCAAATGCGTGTTATTGATGAGTTATAGTCTCTAAAAGTTGTTCCGATCTTTATGATTAAAATATCTCTAATAGAACTCTTGTCGGCACGAAGTGAAAAGTGATTTTTGTTATTATTTCTTGTATATATATGGGCTGATCCTATTACGTTATGAATTTCACTTTAATATATTATTAATATTACCCTTTATTGATTCAAGTTTACAAATTTACTTTACAAAATAATTATTGAGTATATGGTTTAAATTACAAGGGAGCATCAAGAATTTAACTTTTTGTTTGTATAGACATTATATATTACACAATATTACTTTTCTTTTTCAATTTTGCTTTCTATTATCTTTTGAGTTATTTAAATTAATGTCCACTCCTCATTTAAAAAGGATCAACTTAAACTTACGTAAACTACGGTTAAGCATGCATAAATCAAACCTACGTTGAAATATTGTAAACGAATAACCTAGTCAAATATTTTTCGAGTTAAATGAGGAAATACTTATATACAATGAGAATAATAAAAATTGAACTCATCAAAGTTAACAAGAATAAATAAAGTTAAATTTGTAGTCGGAGTGAAATTGATAAAAATATTAATATTAATTCTTCATTACTATTTGAGTTATATAAATGTATAAATTCAATCTTATGCTTCTCCTTCCCATACAATAGTTCGGTAGTGAATATGAATAAATTTATACTTAAATTATGATTTTTAAACTTGTTTACTATTAGTGAGTCATTTTATAAAAAATATTTTATCCTTCAATTTTAAACTTCTTTTATCTTTGTATTTTATCTTTAGTTTTTCATTAACAACTTTATCATTTTTAATAAAATTAATATAATTATTTATTTGATTCATAAATGTATATTTTAAGACCTTGAACTCGCAAATTATTTCACCGCTATTACCTTTTTTGTTCACATTATTTTGGTGGAGTGGGTAATATATTTTTATTGTTGTGATTATGAAGTATAAATGCTAGAATAATTATAGGTAGGTAGGTATGCATAAACAGGTATAAATAAACCGTTGTTCAATTAAATAATTATATTTTCAACCCAAAATTAAAACGGCTCGAACCAAAAAACGGGTCGTGCGTTTCAATTGCAAATTTTAAATGAACGGCGTTAAGGCGTTTTAACTAAAAAAGGTTCGGGACAGTGGTGCGATTTGATCGCATTGTTAATTAGAGGTGGAATAATATTTAATATGATGTCACAATATACTAAATCAATTATTATCGTCCACACCACATTTTGGAATGAGCTAAAAATGCAAAAAATGACTACTCACAACTTTCATGATCGAAAATTTTAAATTATCACGTACAATTACCACGTCGTGGTCGGACGTGGACCAAATCGGACGTTATACGTGGAATTACCCAACTCTAGACCTGAACTACTACGAGTCTGGAATCTACCAGTACGAATATGGAGCCTGGGTTGGATGGACGTACTGCGAGTTCGTTGGTTATGGGGAAGAAAACGTTGGATTACCCAACTCTAATTTTGAAGTGTAAAAAGTTCATGGACAATGTTAGAATTTTGATTTTGACTCAATTAATACATTAGATTCGGCTTTGAGTATTATCTTAAAAAGTGGTTGGCTAATATGACTAAACTAGATATCTCACGAATAAGCCTTGGAAATAAATAGTCTATTCGTCATTTGTACTCTGTTCTATTTGTGAGACTTGGTACCTAGTGTACTTGTGAGACTTTACCGTACCCATTTGTGAGTGGAATTTAAAATATGTTAGTTACTATAAAGGCCGTTCTCAAAATACAAATAATGAATGTATTTTTATTTCTTGAAGAATGGAATCAAGTGGGCTGGTCAGGTCGAGCATCAATTAATATATTGATGCTACTCCAAAAGAACAGTTATTTAACTTATGATCTTCCACTTCCATTTCATAATGAGAAAACGATTTCCTTGATTAATCTATTATCTAAGAACTGGTAAAGTTGAAACTTCATGCTACATTATTTGATGTAATTTGTGATTTTATATCTGCGTTCCAGTCCAGCTAAACTTAAATAGATCTTTAATTTATTGATGACATTGCAAATTTAATGTAAATCTAATTAAGAAATGCACACACAGGTCAGATGATACAACTATTATTGAACAATAGGGTGATATAAGTTTATAATAAATTTCAAACTTCACGCTTACAGTTATGGGAGGTGGAATTGCTTTTTCTTGTTTACTATGTGAGTAATTATATATTAAAATATTTTGCCACTTCTAATGCGGATGACAAATTCCAATAAATAATCTCAAGTTGGAGATTATTCATGAACTACTCATTAACACAAGAGGGCCAAAAATATGATTTCGATCGTATTAGACCATAATCGACTATTCAAAGTCGGTATTTAATATTCCAAAAAGGAAAAATAGAAATTACCACATGCAATAAAAGGACGGCAATGACAAAATAAACGCGGTAGAAGATGTTTAGGGAAGGTCAACTAATTCACTTAACAAACTTAGGCAGTTCTGAAGCGTTTGTATTCTCTTCATTTCTGGGTCCAACGGAGGAATTCATAAAATATTGTACCAATCTGAACTAGTTATATCACTTGTTTAAGATGTCCCTGTGTAATTTCTACGTTTTAGTCAACAAAGCTAATTTATGAAAGATTTTATCTCGAAAATATATGGAGGTTAAGCTGGATTGGAGAAAAGAATAAGAGGATCCAACAATTGGTGTACGGACGCAATATGTAATTTATAACTAGTAGCGCAAGCACTGGACCTGCAGAGGACCTCGGTGTTCATCTTCAACTGGGTCAATCTAAACTATTTTATGTATTTCTTAATCACGAAAAACAATGGAGGACTTTTTCTTTCAATCTCAACCGGGAGCTCAAGATGAAGTATTGGTACTTCGCTTAATTAGAATTATAATTCAGGTAGTTACAGTCGCTTTCATTCTCAATATTCAAATAATGAATGCATTTTTGTTTCTTGAAGAATGGAATCAAGTGGGTTAGTCGGGCCCAGCATTAAATAATATATTGATGCTACTCTAAAACAACAGTTATTTTATTTATGATCTTCCACTTCCATTTCATAATGAGAAATCAATTTTCTTGATTGTTAAATTATACAACGTTAGGTAAAGTTGAAACTTATTATTGAAGTATATACAGAGTTATATACGTTAATTATTGTAGCACAGCTATCCAAGGCTCAACCAGGCCTTGATGTGATTGAAGCACTTTACAAATCAATAGTAAATAGAGTTAATGAGTGTATTGATGAGGAGGGAGAACACACTCATTATTGAGCCGGGCAGTGATATAAGTAAGATTCAAATAATAAACTTCATTCTTCTTCCTAATTCAAAAAAGCATTTCGAGGGCCCACCACTGTACCTATAACTCAAAAGGTTACTTTGAGTTTTCATCACTGTATTAAGTAGCTGTAACTAAGTGATGCCAGCTCGTTGATGTGCGACTTCTATCAGTTAGTTTGCCGTAAGTATTGAATTATTACCCAGTTCATTTTTATGTCAAAACAATATTAGATATTGGAAAGCTCAATTAAATTCAATTAATTGTTAAGTAAATAAAAGGGAACTGGGTTCAATTTAAACACAGTAATGTGATTTATAAAAAGAGCGATTCAAACCAGGAGCGTGTGCGGTTTTATTAGTGATGTTATGACCGCATATTTTGAAGTAAAAAATATTTTATATTTTATCTAATTTTTGAAATTTCCACATCAAAATGCCTGAAGTTTCGGGTCGTATCTAACTTATAATATGATGGTCCATGCAAAAATCACAGCATATTTGGGGCTAAAACTGATTAGAACATATCTTAGCTTAGTAGTTTCCAAAATATTTATTTGTGGATAAAGCGATTTTTTAAATTTGGCTAGAAAATCGCATGAAACTAGTATTACCTTATAACAGTAAAATTTGGAAATACCGATTCAAATTATGTCAAGATTATTTGTCAGTTTCTACAAGATTTCTCCTTATTATAACTTCAATCAAAATTCAGTAAAATTAATTATTGGAGGAACAAAGTTAAACTAATTCTGATTTTACAGGCAGTACCCAAAAATGTCAGATAATACTTAAAGCGAATTCTACAAACGAATCATTTTCTCCTGAATAATAAATTGTTCCAAGTTTAGTAAATTCAAGTAAACTCATAATTTGGAGTTTCTTTGAAATAAAGGAGACTTCGTCGAACTCAAGGCACTGAGTGAGGATACACTTTATTTTAATTAATATAAAGTTCTTTTCAATCTTAGGATCCAGAAGTAGTATCATTGTTTTATTCAAAAATTTCGAAACTAACAATTCTTGATTAATATAACTAAGAACTGATTTGCTATGTTTACTACTGGTTAAAATTGTAAATAGAAATGATAACGTAGGAGCCATATATTATCATCTTTATTCTTATTAAATGCAAATTAGTATTCACTTTTTGAAGAATGATCCCGCAACGGAGTTATTCTGTCCTACATGAATATATTATATATAGAGATATAAAGTAATCTAAATTCTCAGCGATAACTGAATAATGTATTTCTTCCAGCTGTAATGCGGTTTGAATATTAATAGAGTTTAATGATATACTTCAGTAAGTTCTACTTTAACTATATACTAATATACTGTTTAATACAATAAATATAATATTGTTTCTTATGTTTCTCTTTTCAATCAATGCGAACGAAAATTTAGTTTTCAATACACTCAAATTGATTAATTTATATTATCATAAGCTTGCAAACCATAATATATTGTTATATGTACTACAATATAATAATATTAGTGAAATACTTTCATATTATTGTTTTCACACAAATAACAATCTAACTTAATTAGTATATTTGAAATGGAAACCATAAATTTACTAATATTTGTATTCAATGAAATAGTATATTACTATGACTATCTACAATAGTTTGAATAATACTTAATTTTAATTTGAGGTTAGGCTTACAAAATAGAAATATATCAAAAATATAATTTGAACAATAGAAAGATAGGATGAAAGATATTATCTAACTGTAGCTTAATACTAAAAACAATAGGAACAAATGTTAATAATATTGTCTTGTTGTGTTGTTTAATCGAAGATAAAAAGTGAAGAGTAATTATATAACAGTATTATAACAGTATTATATATAACAAACTAATAGCGTATCTTAGAATATTTTGATGCATAGTTACTTCAGATATCTAATATAGAAGAATAATATGTAACGAGACAACATTATCACAAAAATCGATTTTCTCATTTTTTGAAAATACATAATAAAATAGTACATAATAAAATCTATAAATATGATAAAGAACGAAATTTTTTCTTTTAGTGTTTTATTCAATATCTGAAAATAAATGGTTACTGCCTGTAACTTTTAAACAGTTTAATAGTGATTTTTTAAGTCAAAATATTCTGAACAAATATTTCAATATTTTGCTAGTTTCAAACGGTTAACAATTAACTGAGAGTGTGAGAATAAAAAATAGATATTTACTTATGATAATCAAGCGGGTCCCGTATTTATAATACAGAGATGCAATGTGGGTGTTCCAAAAGATCGAAATTGCTGAAATATATTTGAACAAAAAGTAATATGAAAAATGAAATTATTATACTTCATTATTTCGATCTGTAATGAGTGTGCAAATTTACAAAAAATTCACTCCTAAATTCCAAATTTTTCTAAAAAATATTACTGTATTTAAACTAAAGAAGCAGTAGCATGAATTGCTGAAATTATAAAATATCAGTGGTTCATTAGTTGACAAATAAAAAGAATATTAGTAACGAATAGATAGTCAATTTCATTCGAAGATATTGCTAATAAAATGTTATTATTGACAGCAGTCTAAATTATAATTATTTTGCTCACTGTGTACAAGTGATGATCTGAACCTAGGGGTAGTGAAGTGTAAATATAAAATATCAGTTTTACTCACAGTTATAAATACTCATAAGCTCGCGTTTCCCTCTCATAAAAAGCTTCTAGCTCGCACAAATAATTGTCTATTAAAAGCCTTTTTGCTAAAGAGATAATTAATGGATCTACGATTTATTTTATGAAGTCATTTCAGTTATTGGACTTTCATCAGATATCGATTCTGGACGCTCCTACACTAATTGCTAGTTTCTTTTAATTTTTCACAAATTACTACTTTCAATTACTACTGCTAATCAGAGATACGTTCGTTTTGTTTTTATTATTTAAACTAACATCTAAAGGTGTCTATGTAAAGAACGCTTGAATTGGATGATATATTGTGTTTGCAGTATTTGGTGTGTGAATTAGGCTAACTTTAAACTTTTAAAAACTCAGAAAATTCTCTCCTTGCGACATTCTTCTAAAATTGGTAAGTCTTTTTAATAAATATTCAGTATGAATTTATATAAGTAATTCTACTTAAACAACGATATTGTTATTTAAGCACAAATGAAAGGTGAGACAGCGATAAATTATTAAAAGTAAGTTTTAAGAAATGAGTACTGCAAAATAGTGTAAATTCTAAAATGTCTTTCTTTTATAACTCATTCACAGCAAATAACGTAGACATGCATTATGCGCGTATATATTTATTACAATATGATAACTATATCTGTGTAATGTTGTGGGATGTATTTAAAGAAGATGTTTAGTACATTGGGACACAATAATAACAAATGCGTTTTACCAGATGCAACAGAAGAATACAACGCCTTAGATTATCCAGCTCTTAAACATAAGGCTGTTTTCATTTCGTTTTGCACAGGATTCTACGTAAATACTTTAACACAAAAACGAGTAATTCAAATATTATTAGGAGAATTAGTACAGTGATTTAGAGTGAAGACACATTTTAGAGTGATATTTATGTAGTTTTTCATTGCGTAACGAACTTTATGAACCATAAACTTGTGGTAATATAAATAGTTTCTCTATATAATCAACAAAGTTACTGATAACATTGAAGTTACTGATTACATAACATGAACTGAATTTATATATTTTGTTCAGCGATTCTATATTTAAATTATTATATCTGAATGTACTAAAATACCGAAAAGTGTATTAATTCAACAGCGCGTATCATTAAACGTGAAATTCGCTAATCAACCTATATGTGGAACATAGAAACTAATTTCAAAAAACAGTATATTATATATCAATAATTATATTCATATATGTGGCAAGCTCCAAAGTGCTCAAAACGGGTGCATACACATTTTATCTTTTTGTATTTATATTACAAAAATCATGATATCTTCTATATTACTATTTAAAATGTTAGATAAATCATTCAATTAGTTGTGCTAAAATAATATTATTCTAAATAATTAATAATTTTCTTATTGTTAAAAATCTAAACAGCTTACAAATATTTTAGTAAATAAAAATATATAGCTAAGTCCTTAAAATAAACAATACCACTTATTCATAAACTCCAACAACGTTCAATCATCTACCATTCAGTCTATTGTATCAAATGATTAAAATTTTGCTGTATTTGGTTTTACTTAAAACATAAACTAAATTCAAGAATCAGTAATAAACGTAACAATTAATTACGATATTTACGAAGGTGCTCTCATATGTTTACAATGTAATATATCTGTTTTGAATTCCCAGTTATTATTCATCGCAAATGGATAAACTATTTCCTCTATTATACTATAATCACTAAATTAAATTATACTCGAGTCCACTTCAATCCAATACAGATTTCATAGCTTTTAGTCGTCCGGCATCGTCCACAACATAACAGCTGGGTTATCCTTGTTTTCAATGAGCAACGTCAAAATTCTTGGAAACGATAACAATTAGGATACTTCTTCATATATTTCCAACTTCGTACATTAGTAAACTCAAGTTATAGTAAGTTAAGTTTATATATGCTCAAACGTGTTGAGCGCATCAGTTAACAATTAATCTCAGTTAACATTATCTTCTCCCATTGTAAGAGAATGCCAGAACATATGCGACGTCAGTTCCTATTACACCTATGGTATTTGCTAGACTGATCTAAAATATTCCCAACTAATAGCAAACTTCACCTTCTTATGTGTGACACCATTCGAATTCGACGGTGAGCAATGCGTTTGTGGCGATGGTTATATGCTTAACGGATCTACCTGCGTTGATATCGTGCTGACTCTGACCAACATTCAAAAGTCGCTCGGAGATACTTAAATTAACGACAAAGTCCAAGCTGCATTAGTATAGCTTAACTTATCTATCATTGACGTAAATAATACCGCGAATACTAATGTAGTCTCACTCGCTAACGAAATACAATAACACAACATCTTAACCGACCAGAATATAATTGGAAATACTTCCCAGTTGTAGAACTCCATTTTGTCTATAATTCAGCAGCTGGATCAAAACATCGCATCTAACAGATCGGTACTCGTTTCTGCGTTATCGATTACCAATAGTAACGTTCAGAGTTTAGTGAACACCTCAAAGTCTCTGAACTAATCAATTATCGATTATAGCACTAGCTTCATGAATATAATAAACTTGTTGAATACTTCCATATTGAACACAAATGCTGCCGTTTCTGCTAATTTCAGCAGCATTGACAGTTAGTTTAACTCAACAAATATATTGCTTAGCAAATAGAACGCAACAATCCTGTAAATGCATAACACAATCAACGACCTTCAAAACCAAATAATCGCGTCCAGCATCGATTAAGAAAACCAAGACACCGAAATCCCTAATTTCAACATTATTGAGTTAGTTTGCCTACAGTAGAGTTTCGTGTAATAATTCGATATCCAATCAGTGACTCACAACATCCAGCTCTCAAACATTTCGAACTCGTTTGTATTTGAAACAGTATCTGTGAATAATGCTTTTATAGATATAGCAGATTTCTCTCTTCAGACCGGGTATAAGTTGTATAAATCGCAGTCCTACTTCTACAACTTAAAAGTACAGCTTGGGTCTTAATCGACTGGCTCCGGCTCCATAATATCCGATTCCAGTGTGAAGCTCTTGGTATCCGTAACAATCCAGTCCAAAGCTTCCACTTCAGTTTCAGTAACGGCGAGCAACCAGCTGAACTTAGTATAAAAGACTTCAGTCGGTTCCAACATTCGTGAGTTGCTCATAAATATCAACTTCGACACCGTGTCCAGCGGAAATTTAACCTTGATTGGAAGTGCCAGCGGGTCCTTGAATATTAATAAATACCAAGTTTTGGGCAAGTACTTCACAACCCAACAACTTTCATTGTGTGTATTAATTATGCTAAACGCTTAGACATATATCAGCCAAGTTAACTTCAAGCCTTATTTTATCTAGTTTGGAAACTAGTCCTCGTACTTGCTCTCTTATGTGGAGCTGAGCTTTGTTCAGTTTAAGCAGATAACTCTCAGTGTAGGAATCGATTAAGTATCAATAAATCTCATTTCCAAAATTGTCTCAAGTGCTGTCAATAACTTTTAATATGGTGGATTCATCAATAATATTTATACATCTTAAGTTATTATTCTAAACGTTGTCAGCAAGCAGTTCTTGACGCACCAAACATAATTCATAGCGAATTCTGGCCAGATGATAGGTTCAACTATGTAAGATTCATTCGTATCTATATCGAACTTGTGTTAAGTAGGATACGATGCGACTGTGAGCGGACAACAGATTACCGCAAGCGGGTTGATCGGAAACATTGGTGGTAAACTATCATTCGGTGATGCGAACATAAATATTATCTTTAGCGGAAGCGCAAGTTTCTCCAACATCGGATCCGTCGGAATAATTACATCAAGCTGTTAAAACGCCACCTTTGTAAATATCGATGTTGTCTTCACTTCTTCATCTAAAAGTGCGTATGACAGCACCGAAGGTAATATTTCAGCCCTGGTAGGCCAATCAAACTGCAAGAAGCTGGTTGTAAATTCGTCCACTTTCTCGAATGTCTCCATCGTTGCTGCAACCAACATTTCAGTTTTAGTCGGTTCCTCTGTTAGCTCCAACGTTATAGTAAACGAGATAAGTTTTAACAATATAGCGCTTGCTGCTATTTCATCAGTAAACAGCAACAATATTGGAACTGTGTTCGGATCAGCTTATAACTCAAATCTACAAAGTTCGTAGTTAACTATTAACGGAACCAATATTACTTCGCTGCTAGCTTATGCTATCAATTTGGGTGGAGTTGTCGGGTACTAGTACTTTGGCAACATTTCTGTAATTCAATCCAAAGTAACCAATTTATATATTAACGGAAGCTCATAGTGTTTGGCTATTGTGTCTGGATTCTCTGCTGGTATTTATAATGTTACTTAAAATACTTTTGTAAACATTGAGTTTTACAAATCTTCGATATTTTCTTTATCATAAACAAGAGAAGCAGCATCAGGAGGAATAATGGGGTTGTTTAACTATTCTGATATTATTATATAGAAATGTAATATATAAGATATAACAACTGATGCTTAATCTGTGTTAGGTGAAGGTATCTCATCAGGTTTCATTTCCGTTGCTTAAAAGTATAATGTTGTAAACATCTCTAACATAGAATTAACATTCTCTTTCATATATTGTAATTCTCGTTATCCAAAAGCTGGTGGTATTGTTGGGTTAGGATTTTATGGTTTTGTTGATCTTAAACATAGTACAGTTAAAAATACTGTTATTTAATCATCTGATGATTTATATTAAAATTAAATAACTCCATATTATCTTCCACCGATGTGGGGGTTAGCATGTGGATTTTTAGCTTAGTATTATAATTCAAATATTAATATTCATTAAATAAAATTAACTGACTCAAATATTTCTGTTAATTGTTATAATGTATCCAGTAGTAGCGGTGTTACTTCATAATTAAAAACTACTATGTTGACAATAAGTTAGATATTAATTAAAAAATCAAAAATATTTGCTCATTCAATAAAATGTGAATCGTATGCCGCTGGTATATGTAGTTTTCAGAGTAGTAACACAAGTTATATTAATAGTATAAGTGTTACTGAATCAAATATAAGCTCAATTGGTTATTATTCTTTTGTAAGTGCTATAAATTCTTATATTATTGAAATGAATGAAACAATTTTAACTGTAAAAGTTTTGATGACAAATATGTATTCACCAAATAATCAAATAGATTATGGTTATTCAATTATCGGCAGTATATATGGTTTAACATAATATTCCAATACTAACACGACGAATTGTAAAGTAATAGCATCATAATTAAACGCACTTAATAATAATGCTATATATATGGGTGGCTTAATTGGATGTTATTCTTAAGTAAATGCAACTTTGGTTGATTCATCAATAACCGATTCCAATATATCTGGCAGAGCAGTTATTAAAGATAGCGTAGTGGGAGGTGTTGTTGGATATTATGTTAATTCAAATGTCACTCTATTTGATACAAACGTTTCTAACCTAATTTTACAATCGTTTACTGCTGTTTCCGTTTATTGTGGCTCGTTAATTGGAGCAGCATAAGCTAAAGGAAATAGCTAATTGACAATTTAGAATTCAAACACGTATTCTATTTCTGTTTAATATAGTGGCTCGCCAATATTTGTCAACTATTTAGCATTTGTATCAACAAAATCTGTAAACGATATTCAAATCTAAGTTACTAACTCACAATCTTTGGGTTTTTCTACTATAAATGGAGTAGCTGTAACAAATTGTGTATTTAAAGTTGTAAATGATGGAATCAGTTACAATATTAATGATAATGGTTGTTGAGTGAAGTAATATATTATTTGTAGCAAAGTTTGCAATATTTATAAAGCAAACTCGATTTAATGTTCATATGAAGATTACGAAGCTAATTTCTGATGTTATAGGTGAATTAGAAAGAAATAGATGATTAAAATTATTGAACACATGCTGATTGGATGCATAATGTATTAAATTGAAAGATATATTTGGAGTTTATTCTAAATGCAAGCATATTTTGGAGTATAAGCATGCACAAGTACCTCAATCACAAAAAATGAATTTTCCTCTCCACATTTCCGTTCTTTTAACAGATTTTTTATAATAAGTCCCAATTGGAGCGTTTAACAACTAGTATTTAATATTTCATTCTCTAGCTCGCTTTTCATATCAGCGCAATAACTGGACCACTTATACATTCATTGAAAGTGTTCATCAATACATTTTGTGTGCTCACTCTTTTCTACAACTACAAGCCAAGAAACACAACTATATAATCTATTTTGTCTTTCTTTTGATCTTTGTGATTCAACCAAATACGCATAATCAAATAAAACAGTACATAGCAACACTTGAAATTTGAAAATTCTTATTTAAGCACGTTTTTAAAGCAATAAGCAAGTTTTAACCCCATAAAACGAGTCCAAATATGTTGTGTAAAAGTGGAATGGAGAATAAATAAAATCTGTGGAAGAATTGTGCATATTTATGTCAAAAGTGTCAAACAAGATATTTGTTGATAATTCAAGAACAAGCCCTTACCGGTGATGAATGAAATAAAGTTGAGATATGTGAGTATTTATATACATATAGTTATATTGAATAGATCTACAGAGCGCTGCTGAGTGAGTCGGAAAAGCTCACCGTCTAATAAGGGTTAAACATAATATTTTCGATCTGTATGCTATTTCATTTGTACAAAATTATAATTCAGAAAATTTGGGTTTTCTGGGAAAGGTTAAGAAAATAGGGTGCTCAAGTGATGATTTGTACTTATTACGTATATATTTACATAATTTTACAATTTTATAAAATATTAGTAAAGTACCCACCGAGAGTTTGTAACAAACTCCAACAATTCGATGATAAATAGGTTATGAATTTTATATTCTAATTTTTTATAGAATTATTATTTTATATATTACTATGAAAAATAAGTAATTCATTGTCATTAATAGCCTTCAAAAATAGGAGATATAACAATAATATATAGTTCAATTTTTGAACAATATATAGTTTAACCAGTATTTATATATTATTTCATTTACATGAATGCTATATAATAGTAGAATTCAGCCAGTTCATTTTGTTACTTGTTTTGACCTTTAAAACCATCATTAATATAAATATTATATTTACAGAATTAAAGTGGAATTTACTATATCTATAGAAAATGATGATTATACAAGTAACTAAAAACTATTATACAAACTAAAAACTAAAATAGCAAGCAAAGATAACAAACAAAATATAATTAAAATAGTATAGTGATAACAACAATACCAAAAACATTTGGATATTTATGCGAGAGTTGTTCACAAATTATAATATAAGAAGTATATTTGTAAAATATAAGGCTGATTGGAATTAGGATATAGTTATTAGTATATTTAATAATTTGTTGTCATGTTTAGGTCGAAGCAACTGGATTCAACTTAATACTCATCATCTTACTTCATTATTCGCATTCAACACTCTTGATACTATTTTATGGCCTCTTTTTACTGTATTCCTTTCAACACAGGATTTACTTAAATCAATAATACACATTTGCTGTTATGTATACCAAAGTAATCAACAAAATTATGTGAATTAAAAAACAAAAATGCTTATTATTCATTTATTTTCACTTTTATACATCATTAACACAATTATATAATTATATTAAATATTTCCACTCCCTCTCACTCCACCAAATATTTATGAACCAAAATAGAAATTAAATTTTGGAACCAAAAATGATTCTGGAGCTTCTTAACGAAATTGACGTTCAGGATTATTTTAAACTCCTGAAAAACGGTCAGGATTTGAGCGATTTTGAACTAAAACTGAATCAAAATATAAGCAAAGTAGATTTATCTGGGCTTTATATTCCTGATTTTGACTATAAATAATTAAAATAGTTAAAAGAGCTGAACATGAGCCAGAACAAAATTAAAGAACTACCTGGACTTCATTCAAAAGATTTAATAACATTAGATATAAGCTCTAATAAATTATAAAATGTGAACGATTTGTCAAAACTAACCAATTTACAGAATTTAAACATCAGCAAAAACGAAATAATCGATGTCGACGAGTTAGCTAAGTTAAACCATCTAAAAACACTAAACATTAGCGGGAATAAAATATCTGATATTGAAAATCTATAGAGTCTACATAAGCTACAACAACTTGATGCAAGCGACAACGAATTCCTTAACATAGACGACTTTGTGAAATTAGGTACTCTGAAATAACTTAACATAAGTAAAAATAAAATAATTAACATCGAATAACTTGAAAATCTAGTCAATTTATCGTAATTAAACATCAACAATAACCAAATAGTTTTAATCAACGGTTTAGCTAATCTAATTAATCTACAAAAACTTTTTGCAAGTGGAAATAAAATAAATAACATAATTATGCTTGCAAATCTTGTTAATTTATGTGAGCTAGACATAAGCGAAAACAAATTATCAAATATTGATACATTAGAAAAACTTATTAACTTGTAGCAGCTTAATATAAGCGGAAATTTAATATCTACGATTGAAAAACTTACAAAATTAATATAGTTAAAGCAACTTGACATGAGTGGAAATTAAATTAAATCTATAGCAAATTTAGGTGAATTGACTAATTTATTACAGCTTAAAATTAATAAAAATTAAATTTACGAAATTGAGTAGATTTAAAAACTGGAGAAGCTGTAATATATTGATCTCAGCGAAAATTTAATAACAAGCATAGCTAAGCTGAGGAGAAACAAGCTTAGTTAGATAAGGAGATAAGGAGATCCAGAACATCTTTGCTACCTTAACTTAAGCAGAAATTAAATATCGTAAATTAGTACATAATTTGGTACTGAAAATGATTTGTTATTTTTAAATTAACTACACTTAAGTGGAAATGGCGTTGATAACATCGATTTTCTAAAATATTATACTGATCTGGAGTACCTCGACGTTAGTTATAATAAAATTAAATCTATTGATAAATTAGCTCATTTGGAAAAGTTATAAGAGCTCAACATAAGTAATAATGAAATAGATGATATTAATGCTTTGTATTAACTGATTTGTCTACAGAAACTGGATATAAGTGGTAATTAAATACGTAATATTGATAATATATCTAATCTAGTCTATTTAAAGAAACTTGATACCCACTAAAATAAATTAAATACCTTTAATAAATTAGAAAATTTGATTTCTCTTGATTTTCTTGACATAAGTGGAAATGGTATAACTAACACTGATACATTAGCAAAATTAGTAAGTATTACCAAACTAAACATTAGCGGAAATGGAATATTTAACATTGATGGTCTATCGAATCTAATCAATCTAGAATTTCTAGATATTTCTAAAAATTTAATATAATCATTAAACGGTATTTAAAATATGAAACAACTAAAATATCTATGTGCCAATAATAATTAAATCAGGGATATTTCTGTTTTAGAGAACAATAAGAACCTTATTAATCTTGAACTAAATAAAAATATAATAATAAAAATTTATTCTATATCATTTTTGGAACACTTAAAAATGATTGACCTTAGTTTTAATCAAATTTTTGATGTATAAGTATTAGTTAAATTAAAAAAGCTTAAAGATTGCAATTTATCAAGCAACAATATCAAAAGTTTTGAGTGTTTACAGAATCACAAATATTTCAACCAATATTAAACTGAAAATTAATAAAAATACATAGATTTAAGTCAATAACAAGTTTATGAATAACTAGCTAACTACTCAGAACATTCTCCAATTATGTTATAGAATCAATAAGAGATTTAAGAATATTTCAAAATCAACATTAGTAATGTAACCCAGACAATTCAAAATGTTGTTATAAATGATGAAATTACCGAGTTAAATCTACCAGACTTAAATTTAAACAGCATTCATGTTCTCAAAGATTTGATAAATATAAATTAGTTAAACTTAAATAAAAATAATATTTCTGATATATCACCATTAGCAAGGATGACCTAGCTATACAAACTTTAGTTAACACATAACCGTATTAAAAATATATAAGATATTTCTGAATTATCGAAACTAACTCAATTGTATCTTTCATATAACTACGTTGATTCTGTAAGCTCAATAAACAAACTAAATAACCTAGAAAAACTATAAATTGATAATAACCATATTTAAGAACTTCAGGCGTTACCTACGTCAATTAAAGTTCTTAATGCTTCCAAAAACCAGATAAAAGATTTAACTTGCTTGGCACAAATGAATAACTTAGTTGAACTTTAACTCAATAATAACTTTATTGATAAAATAAAACCCTTAGAAAAATTAATTAAAATGAATAAGTTATCGTTATCACATAACTAAATATATGATATAACAGGGATTAGTAACATGGTTGAATTAAGTTCATTAAATTTAAATAATAATATAATTTCTGACATATATCCACTAAAAAACATGAAAAATCTTAATAATTTATCTTTGGCCAATAATTAACTAGCAATAATTAATGTAATGTAACATTTAAATGAATTATAAATCTTAGATGCGAGTTGCAATAAAATACGCACGTTACCTAAATTACCTTGCACGCTAATACAGCTAAATTTAGAGGTAAACTTGATTGAATCAACTGAATCGCTTAATAAGTTGGAATAATGTTAACAATTGTGCATTAGTAACAACCCAATTAAAATATTATCTCTAATTAATATGTAACAGTTGGTTAAATTGTAAATAAGAAATATTACAACTAATGTTGAAGATCTAAAGTTTTTAACTAATCTTTAAGTTTTGGATGTCAGCTAAAATAATTTGGATGATATTTCAATGTTAAAAGAGCTTATTAATTTAGAACAACTAAACATTAGTGATAATAAAATCAATAGTTTAAACTGTTTGTCTTAACTAACCAACTTAGAACTGCTTGATGCAAGCAACAATTTGATTAATGATAAAAATTCATTATATGATGTAGTTAAGAAATTCATAAAGTTAAGAAATCTCAATTTAACTGGAAATCAAATTAATATGTATGATTTAATAAAATACAGAAATAAATTGATAATAAATTCTTTGTTTTCTCTTGATCTGAGTGGAACACCAATTTCAAATGATGATATGATTATGATTGCCGAATTTAGCAATCTTAACTAGTTAATTTTAGATGGATGTCAAGTTATTAAAATTGATTTCATAACAAATTCTGACTTGCAGAATTTATTGGGTTTAAAAACACTCATAATAAGCAATAACAATATTGATAACGCTGATGAACTTATGAACCTTGTTAATTTAGAACATCTTGATGTTAGTGGAAATAAAATAAGTAAAATAGATATGTTAACGAATCTAGTCAATCTTTAATCACTTATTATTAGTTAAAATGAAGTGTCTAACATTGATAAGTTGACGAAATTAATTAATCTAAAGAAACTTGATGCCAAAAAATGTGGGTTATCCAACATTGATGTGTTAGTGAAATTAGTTGGTTTGCAAGAACTTAACTTAAGTGACAACAAAATATTTTTAATCGACAGTCTAGCGACACTTGTTAATCTTCGTGTACTTGATATAAGTAAAAATATAATAGACAACGTTGAAGAGTTAGCTAATCTAGTGAATCTCTAGACACTTAATGCAAGTTAAAATTAAATATCTGATATACAAGATTTAGCTAATCTGGTCAATCTCTAATAACTTAACATTAGTTAAAATTAAATAGTATCTATTTTTGGGTTAGGAGAACTGAATAATCTATAATAACTTAATATTAGTGACAATCAGATCTTCAATATTGATGAATTAGTAAAACTAAACTAGTTGCAGCAACTTGATGTCAGTAAAAATTAACTTAACGATATTTCAACACGTGTATTACATAATCTAGTAAGTCTATAGAAACTTAACATAAGTGGAAATTAAATATCTGATGTTAAAATGATAGCGAAATTAGTCAATTTGTAGAAAATTGACATGAGTAGAAATTAAATAGATTAAGTTAATATGCTTTAAAATCTGGTAGATTTGCGTTATCTAGACATAAGTGAAAACAAAATATCTAATATTGATTCGTTAAAAAGACTAATTCACCTGTAGCGGCTTAATATAAGCGGAAATTAAATATCTGACATTGACATTCTTGGAAATTTAGTTAACTTGAAGTGGCTTGATGCAAATCGAAATAAAATATCCGATATAGACGAATTGTCAAATCTGGTTAAGTTAGAGTATTTTAAAGTAAGTGATAATTAAGTAATTTATCTGGATATGCTGGCAAAACTGAAATATCTTGAGTGTGTAGACGTAAGTGGGAATTAGGTGTCAAACATTGATAGGCTGAAGAAGATGTCTATTTTGAAGAAAATTAATCTGAGTGGCAACATCTTTGTGTGCGAGAACTTATACACCTTGCAGACGTACACGTAGCTAACTGTGCTGAGTTTGTGCGATTCCAAGCTGATTGACATCGACTTCCTGAAGTATCTGAAGAGGCTGGTAGTTTTGGTGCTGAATAGCAACACAATTTGCGATATTGATGTAATATCCGGTTTTGCGCACCTTAAATCCTTATTTTTATCCAACAATTGCGTTTAGAGTGTGTCCGCGCTCCAGCACTTATTTTTGCTTGAGTTGGAGGTCGAGAACAACTACATAACGGATTTCGCGCCAATAAGGTCTCACGAGCATTTTGGAAAGTATATTATTGGAACTTAATCCGAGTATTCTAAAATAAACCTTAAACGGTACAAAACGGTCAAATCCAGTTTTTACAAGACCACACTAATTGAAAATAAACTAATTCAACTCAGAAAGAAACTTAAAACGGCAAAGAAATAATTCAACACTAAAATGAACGCGAACTCCAAGAACTTGAACCGCGAAATCAATTTGCTGTTGATGTTGTGTTCGGAAGAAGGAACGCAGTGAATGATTTTTAACTTTGTGGTAAACCAAAATGATTTATTATTAGATTAATAAATTGAAATAATAAGAATACTTTGAGAAGTAATTTCAAATTTAACTACAGGTAAACAGCTTTCCACATCTCAAATTACTTTTAACGTTATTAATTTATGTAAGGATATGATTTTTAAACTAGACATTTTCCACTCCAATTAGTCTCCGAGGAGGGAGGAAAAGATCGAGGGGCCCATCTGGGGTATCGATCTTTGGAGGGGCGCCGAACCCCTGGACGTCAAGTTTCAGATCACGAATTATAATAACCTGAAATACAAAATTCATGTAAGGATATGATTTTTACATAAAATTTGTAACCCCATAAAGTTAAAGTTTAACTTATTGTCAGTAAGCTTGATTTCTAATATTGTTCAAAAATTATTGTGATATTTGACTCAAAGTCCAGTGTAGGTGATGCCAGCCTAGATTGTCATGGATAAACAAAATTAGCAAAAATATATTTCAACGCACTTTATATTATAAAGTTTATAATATATATTTATTTCCACTTCCCATCACTCCACCAAAGAATAGTGAATGTATCAAAACACTATACACTAAAATTTACGCTATTTGATAAATTTTATCGTCTGATAATTATAGAGCATATTTAACACCTATTGAATGATAAACTAATGCAAATGTTTTATGTGTTTGATAATTAAATACAACTGTTCAAACAAATCATAACAAATCCATTAAATGAATTCTCTAAAAAACAAAATCATCCTACCTACACCAAATATAAAAACAAATGAATTTTAATAACCAGTTGAACAAGAATAAACGATCCGAAAAAACTGCGAAAAACTTCTCCGTTTATTTTTGTTTAAGTTTTTCGCCGCGATATTTTAAAATTGAACCAAAACTTTGGGCCGTTTTCGTTGAAATTTTGCGATTCTCTCTAGTTCAGTTTAATAATAATGTACTGAGTTCCTTAGTGCGCTTTCGTTTATTAATAAATAAATATTTTGTAAATTATGGTACGTGTGTGACTGAAAGTAATATTGTGATGCATCGAATTGATTAAATTGCCTTAGTACTGATGATTACAGTTAAGTGAGTCATTTAATTTAGAATAAATAACAGATTTTAAAAATTACATTATTATATTAATAACTTATTAGCTACTTATTAACTTCTACGTAGTACGTACTTATTATATGTATCCCACTCACTTAACTTTCATTTATACTATTAATCATTTATTAATTATTAATTAATCATTAATTAATCATTTATACTATTAATAACTTATTATATAGTTATTAATATATTATTCATTACAAAGTATTGCCCTTTAATGAAAAGTGAGCTATGTGATGCAGTTTACATAAATATAAAATTATAGAACCACAATTTCTTTAACTTGGGACAACTTCATGGTGAACGCTTATCTTTTTCGTGCGCACGATTTGCGAGCATGAATTATAAATGAGTCTATACTAAATAAGCATTTCATAAATCGATTTTTAAGATATCATTTGAAAGGGGTAATTTCTATAGACGGGATGAGCTTTTAATACATTAATTAACTGAACCGATCTTTATAATTCTTGGTGCAACACGAGGAATTAAAATAAAGTTCAGTTAAGTCGTAATTTTGGAAATCTTTTAAATTCGAGAGTTTTTTAAATAAACGTTACAACTTTAACGTTTATTATTACGTAACGTCAAAGTTTTAACTTACTTAATCTTTTTTGTTAAAACTTTTAACGTTCCTTTTTATTAGTGTAAGCTCAGCTCTGTGAACTTGTTTTTATTGTCTGATTTAGTTGAGTCATCTCAGGAACAGCATAGAAACCAAAATCACACTAAATAAAGCTGGTATTCCAGCATGGCTTCTTCAGTTTTAACGTAATAGGACTTATACGTAGATTTTAAATTCTATGAAACGATGAACATTTCTATCCATAATGAAAACGTCTTCTGATCTATATTCGTTTACAGATTAATAGAGCATGACTGTTATGTCATTATAGAATGACTTATTCAATAATTGAAGTGGAATACCTATCAAATTAACTTAAATTGTGCAAGTAACTAATACTATATTATTAAAACGCTTCCCATATTATGTTATACTTTGCTTTTAAACACTATGTTCTATAAATTAATTGCAAATTTTGAATGTTGAAAATTAATTGCTGGATTTCGCAGGTATTTTAATATTAAATGAAATATTACCACTTCACGTCACTCCACAACCACAAATGCAAAAGAACTCATCTATTCAGTAAGAAATCATTCCGATAAGATCTATAAATGAACAGCAAGCAAACACAATTAATCAAAACTAGGAAAATAATGAAAATGAAAATATTGAAACAAATGAAAATATAAAACCAGAACTAACAAATAAAATAAAAGTTGTTAAACTTGAAAACGAAACTGATATTCAAAATTATTGTAAACTGTTGAAAAATGGTTAAGAATAAAGCGATTCAGTTTTATTGAAACTGAATCAAAGTATAAATAAACTCAATCTATCTGAAATTTACAGTTAACAATGTGATTAATAAATATTATCACAATTGAAAGAGTTAAACGAATTAAACTTGAGTTATAACGATTTTACAACACTACCTGAATAGTTGAATTAAATGTAATATCTCCAAATTTTAGACATAAGCTATAATAATTTTGATAATTTAGACAATTTATCATCACTTACTAACTTGTAGAACTTAAATATCAGTTTCAGTTTCAATATTAAATAATAATTTTTTATTAGAGAACTAGCCAGTTTGGTTAATCTTCAACAACTTAACATTCGTGGAAATTAATTATCTTGTATCGAAAGTCTGGCCAGTTTAGTTAATCTTCAGCAACTGGATGTTAGGAAAAATAAAATATCTAATATCTAAAGTCTGGCCAGTTTGGTGAATCTCCAGTAACTAGATGTTAGTGGAAATGAAATATCTAATATCGAAAGTCTAGCAAATTTGGTTAATCTTTAACAACTTAACATTTGTGGAAATTAATTATCTTGTATCGAAAGTCTGGCAAGTTTGGTTAATCTCCAGCAACTAGACGTTAGTGGAAATAAAATAACTAATATCGAAAGTCTTGCAAATTTGGTGAATCTCCAGCAACTTAACGTTAATTGGAATGAAATATCTAATATTGAAAGTCTTGCAAATTTGGTGAATCTCCAGCAACTTAACGTTAATTGGAATGAAATATCTAATATCGAAAGTCTGGCGAGTTTGGTGAATCTTAAGCAACTTAACGTAAGTGAAAATAAAATAACTAATATCGAAAGTCTGGCCAGTTTGGTAAATCTCCAGCTATTAAATGTTAGTTATAATAAAATATATAAAATAGAAAGTCTGGCTAGTTTGGTTGACATATAATAGATCAGTTTGGATAATAATTTGTTTGGAAACGAATACTTATTCTCATATCGAATATTCTCTGAGATAAGTTACAACAAAATAAATCATTTGAGTTTATGTGGTTCTAAACTCAATAATATTGACTTTCTTAAATATTTTAAGAATTTATAAAAGCTGGAACTTAACGACAATTTTATTTTTGATATAGGCGTGTTAGAACACTGCTAGAAACTTTAATCTTTATATTTAAATGATAATATAATTTTAGAAGTAAACTCGCTTTAAAGAATTGAATTTAAAGATTTTGAAATTGAATAGAATTTTATACTAGATTTTTCACCAATAAAAAACCATTAAAATTTTAAGAAATATGTAACCAGCGAATAAAGAATTCCTAAACCAAAAGATTATTAAAAATATAATAAATCTAAAGCTGTTAAAAACAGTTTTTATAAATAGTATTCTGAAGAAAAGAAAACTCTCAAGTTCAAGAATAAACGTTAAACTATCAAAGACAAGTTGCAACCCAAAATATTGAAAAACTTAACGAACATAAATACTGCACTCGCTTTACTATAAACGTTTTTATAATTAGAAAACGAATGCGGAAACCAGTGATACATAGTTTCGAAATTTTGGAAAGAAATAAATTTAATATACATTTTCCTAATCTAAAATAATCAAATAATATTTTTACAAAGGATCTCCGCGCTTTAGGCACAAAAAGTACATTAACTCGACGGTTTTATTATTATTAATAAGGAAACAGGAACCCAGTGAGAAATTTTTGCCTAAATATCTTATTTCATTTAAAATAATAATCTAGTTGATATTCTAATCATTAATAACGTGTTAACAGCGCAATAATAAAAGATGATATCGACGGATTTCGGCTAATATTTATCAACTGGTCCCAACTTAGTGGGTCAAGGTTCGATTTCGGAATTTGCAAAGATTGAATGTAGTTAATAATAAAGGCAAGTATTTTTCAATCCCAAATGCAAAATTGCAAATTTTGTAACTCTTTTAAAATTGTATCGTGTCTTTAGCAGAGAACTTCTTTGATTTAATTACTATTTTACTATTCGTCTCATTCAATTTAAATTGCTGCATAATCAATATAAGTTTGCGCTCTCAATTTTACTTTATCAAAACAAATCTATTTATACGGGGGATGGAAAAATAATTTTTGGGGACTCCATCGAATATTTCTTGATTTTCTATTTATCTCTTTTTCACATGTTTTTAACTCTTTATTTTATCTGTACGCAAGCTGCTGCTGCCGTATTCAACAGTGTTATACTTGGGTATAGGTACCTACCTGTTTATACGACATAAAAGAATCTTACCCAAAAATTTATTTTTTCGTTGCTAGCTTTTGATTGTCTGAATTTATATCACCGATTCGAAAATGTTAGAGAATCTATCCATTAACGGATACGGTGAGTTGGTAACCTTTAGCTTCCATAGCAGTCATGACGTAGTTCAGACAGATGCTGAATGCCAGTGAACTGACACTATTACCAGCCTGCACGCCTGTAGTAAGTGTATCTGCGTATTTACAGCTCCGCGTGTTTAAATATAGGTAGTACTCAACAAAAAGAGAATTGACTCCTTGAAGTTGCAGGGCGTTCATAATCGCATTATGGTCTATAGCTTAGTACGCGTTTGTACAATCGGCTAGGGTTAGCGTTTTGACCTGAACTTTGAATTATTCAACCCTTACTAGAGCGTGAGTAATACCCCCGCTCTTGAAGCAGAATTGGTGTTCGTGAATATCGACTTGCTGCATCAGCCTCGTTTTTAAACACGAAGAAAACACTGCTAGTATCATTGATTCACAACTAACTGGTCTTAAACAGCCCGACTTCTTTGGAAGAAGTATTGCTCGGAAGCGGAATAATTGTTTGCAGTCTTGCAGATGAGCGGGATTGCTTAACAGCTGGTTAAGAAGAATTCCAGGATCTTGAGGAAGTGCTCGTGCTAATAGACACTTAAGGTGTGAACCCGTCAGTCCTTCGTCTCCGGAGCTTTTCCCCTTTTTGATGCGGAGAATGATCGACTTGATTTCATCTTCGGTGATTGGATCCATTTGTTCTTATATCGCGATGCCTTTTTTGACGGAGGGAACTAAAGGTTCTTGGAATCCGGGTGCTTACGTTTAAATTCGTCGCGCTACTCTTATTCAGAAATATAGACGCGTGGTACTTTGTCGTAGTGATCTTCAAGCCTTTGATAAGCTTTGCCTATTGATTGGAGGGCAAATTCGCGTGATACAGCTGTGCGCAGCTTGAGAAGCATTATATTCTCGTCCTCTAAGAAGACGGTATGCTGCTTTGGTGTCGAGACCTTCATTTTAAAAGAGATGAATTGATGAGAGGAATGATTGTCATCCTCGGAGCTTAGCGTGCATCGCTTGTTTAATCAGCGTACCGGCTGTGTGGGAAACAAATGGAGCTAACCAGGCAAGCCTGGCTTGTTTCTTTGCGTGACTATACGTCGCTATTGCAGCATTTCTCGAGCGAAAATCTGCCCTGTTAAAAATTGGAGGGCAGGTCCCACTTACCTGTGGTAGATTCGCTTCGCATGTTAAATTATGTAGACGGACCCACAGCGCGCTCTAAGACAGAGACGCTTTCGTATTCGTCATTTTCAGTGGTGCGGTCGTTGCGTTAATTCGCGTGAACCTCAGAAGTATGCTTGTTGGGGTCTAACAAAGGTTAAACCTCAAATCTTGCAGACTCTTGCTGGCTTTATGAAGCCAATTCAGAACCAACACTTAACATGTGAGTGGATTTTATATATGCTATGATTTTATATATGCTATGTTCTATAAATTAATTGCAAATTTTGAATGTTGAAAATTAATTGCTGGATTTCGCAGGTATTTTAATATTAAAGAAATATTACCACTTCACGTCACTCCACAACCACAAATGTAAAAGAACTCATCTATATAGTAAGAAATCATTCCGATAAGATCTATAAATGAACAGCAAGCAAACACAATTAATCAAAACTAGGAAAATAATGAAAATGAAAATATTGAAACAAATGAAAATATAAAACCAGAACTAACAAATAAAATAAAAGTTGTTGAACTTGAAAACGAAACTGATGTTCAAAATTATTGTAAACTGTTGAAAAATGGTTAAGAATAAAGCGATTCAGTTTTATTGAAACTAAATCAAAGTATAAATAAACTCAATCTATCTAAAATTTACAGTTAACAATGTGATTAATAAATATTATCACAATTGAAAGAGTTAAACGAACTAAACTTGAGTTATAACAATTTTAAGACACTACCAGAATAGTTGAACTAAATGTAATATCTCCAAATTTTAGATTTAAGCTTTACTAATTTTGATAATTTAGACAATTTATCAACACTTACTAACTTGTAGAAATTAAATATCAGTTTCAGTTTCAATATTAATTAATAAAATTTTATTAGAGAACTAGCCAGTTTAGTTAATCTTTAGTAACTTAACGTAAGTAGAAATAAAATATCTAGAATCAAAAGTCTGGCAAGTTTGGTTAATCTCCAGCAACTAGACGTTAGTGGAAATGAAATATCTAATATCGAAAGTCTGGCGAGTTTGGTGAATCTCCAGCAACTAGACGTTAGTGGAAATGAAATATCTAATATCGAAAGTCTGGCGAGTTTGGTGAATCTTAAGCAACTTAACGTAAGTGAAAATAAAATAACTAATATCGAAAGTCTGGCCAGTTTGGTAAATCTCCAGCTATTAAATGTTAGTTATAATAAAATATATAAAATAGAAAGTCTGGCAAGTTTGGTTGAAATACAATAGATCAGGTTGAATAATAATTTGTTCGGAAACGAATACTTATTCTCATATCGAACATTTGCTAAGATAAGTTATTAATAAATAAATCATTTGAGTTTATGTGATTCTAAACTCTCAAACATAGACTTTCTTAAATATTTTAAGAATTTGTAAACGTTAATATTAGACAACAATAATATTTGTGATATAGGTGTGTTAGAACACTGCTAGAAACTTTAATCTTTATATTTAAATTATAATATAATTTTAGAAGTAAACTCGCTTTAAAGAATTAAATTGAAAGAACTTCAAATTAAAAAGAATTTTATACTAGATTTTTCACCAATAAAAAACCATTAAAATTTTAAGAAATATGTAACCAGCGAATAAAGAATTCCTAAACCAAAAGATTATTAAAAATATAATAAATCTAAAGCTGTTAAAAACAGTTTTTATAAATAGTATTCTGAAGAAAAGAAAACTCTCAAGTTCAAGAATAAACGTTAAACTATCAAAGACAAGTTGCAACCCAAAATATTGAAAAACTTAACGAACATAAATACTGCACTCGCTTTACTATAAACGTTTTTATAATTAGAAAACGAATGCGGAAACCAGTGATACATAGTTTCGAAATTTTGGAAAGAAATAAATTTAATATACATTTTCCTAATCTAAAATAATCAAATAATATTTTTACAAAGGATCTCCGCGCTTTAGGCACAAAAAGTACATTAACTCGACGGTTTTATTATTATTAATAAGGAAACAGGAACCCAGTGAGAAATTTTTGCCTAAATATCTTATTTCATTTAAAATAATAATCTAGTTGATATTCTAATCATTAATAACGTGTTAACAGCGCAATAATAAAAGATGATATCGACGGATTTCGGCTAATATTTATCAACTGGTCCCAACTTAGTGGGTCAAGGTTCAATTTCGTGTATATATTTAAACTAAATTACAGAAATATCACCAATTTAATTATAATTAGAAATTTTCTATTCTCTCACTTATGTATGTCTCACACTAATGTTAATTTATATTTCTTAGAACGCACAAAATTGAAGTGAAACAATATATTCGTTATGAAATCACTATAAACACATATTTTAATCCACTCCCCACATATATGGCGCAACTTCTTCTCTTCAAGCAGGATCTCCGCCACACGGTTCCGGTGCAGTTCGCGGTGGACAACGAGGACATGCGCAACTTGATAACGCACTACAACAATGGCGTCAATTCTGTAGTGGAGGAGCTCACCTCGCGCACGTGCAGGCTCCCTATCGAGCTCCAAACCTATGACGAGTTCTGCGAGCAAGTACCGGTTCAACAGTTGAATAAAACGGCCCAATTATATCAAATGCAGAAAACCTACATTGACAACTGTGTTCGTTTCGCCGAGCGCTTATCACTTGAGCTTGATCAACAAGAGAGATTCTTGAACCCGTTCATTGAACCCCTTAAATTACTATTGGATTTTGAGAAACTAAACTGCAACAGGGTGAAGCAGTGCAATCGCGTATTCCAACTCCTTCAGATAATTTAAGAGATTAAGAAGGCCAGAATGCAAATTGAACTCAGGTTCATAAACCTGAACCAGCTCCGAACCTCAATCAATATCGCTTGAGCTCGATCATCAAGAGAGGTTCTTGAACCATTAAAGTTATTATTGGACTTTGAAAAATATTTCCCTCTTTTTCAATTACTTTTTCATTCATTACTTTTTTCACTTTACTGTACTAATCGCACAAAGTTGTTATGTCATGCTATCGCAAATTAATCTCAATATTATACCTTCAATAATTATCTCTCATTATTTTTTAACAGAACAATAAAGCTTCTTTGTTCTCAATTCAGAATAACACACTTGCAACCTTTTATTGAAATAGTCAAATGCGTGTTATTGATGAGTTATAGTCTCTAAAAGTTGTTCCAATCTATATGATTAAAATATGTCTGATCTCATATTTGATTCTGTTAATTTGTATTTACTCTACTAGGCCTATAATATAATTAGAAAATGGAACCGAAAAGTTCAGAAATAAACTAAAAACTGTTAAAAACAAACTGCAACACCAAATTTCGTAATTTGAAACGAATTATATTTACGAAATGACTTTGGTTCACGAATTGTATCAAGAAAAAGGAACCCAATGAGAATATTTTATCCTTCAATTTTAAACTTCTTTTATCTTTGTATTTATCTTTAGTTTTTCATAAACAACTTTATCATTTTTAATAAAATTAATTGGACGGGCTCGGAGTAACCGTCGACAATTGAAGACTTGGAACATGAGCGAGTGAGAATATAATAATAATCACTTTTTATTATTTTATATATAGTAGTTTTATTTGTAGTAGATTAATATTAACGAATTTTACTGTCCGATACAATAGAAACTCTAAATCTGCGATTTCTTAACATTTTTCGTATTTTTGACATTTGAGCACATAACAATCATGACAATCCACAAAACCACACTTAGTGAGATAATAGTAACGTATTTTATTGTCTGATACTCTTAGGAGTATAAAAATATGTAATTTCAAAAATTATTATCCTATTTTGACATTAGAACAAATTAAAACACAATTGATTGCGTTTAATTAATATACAAAAATATATTTCCACTCCACCATATTTTTGAATTAGAATTTTTAATGAATTATTCTAGCTTTCAGTTTTTATTCATCTTGCTACCAACTGGATCAAATATTATTCTAGAATTTTACTATTCAAATGCAACACTCTTGTTACGAACTGTGTAGTATAGTGGAACTGTATAGTATTAAATGCCATCAAATGAAAATAAATAATAAATGAAATATACAAACAAAATTAGCAAAAATATATTTCAACGCACTTTATAATATATTTATTTCCACTTCCCATCACTCCACTGAATGTATCAAAACACTATACACTAAAATTTACGTTATTTGATAATTTTTATCATCTGATAATTATAGAGCATATTTAACACCTATTGAATGATAAACTAATGCAAATGTTTTATGTGTTTGATAATTAAATACAACTATTCAAACAAATCATAACAAATCCATTAAATGAATTCTCTAAAAACAAAATCATCCTACCTACACCAAATATAAAAACAAATGAATTTTAATAACAACATGAGCAGTTGAACATGAATAAACGATCCGAAAAAACTGCGAAAAACTTCTCCGTTTATTTTTGTTTAAGTTTTTCGCCTCGATATTTTAAAATTGAACCGAAACTTTGGGCCGTTTTCGTTGAAATTTTGCGATTCTCTCTAGTTCAGTTTAATAATAATGTACTGAGTTCCTTAGTGCGCTTTCGTTTATTAATAAATAAATATTTTGTAAATTATGTGTGTGACTGAAAGTTATATTGTGATGCATCAAATTGATTAAATTGCCTTAGTACTGATGATTACAGTTAAGTGAGTCATTTTATTTAGAATAAATAACAGATTTTAAAAATTACATTATTATATTAATAACTTATTAGCTACTTATTAACTTCTACGTAGTACGTACTTATTATATGTATCCCACTCACTTAACTTTCATTTATACTATTAATCATTTATTAATTATTAATTAATCATTAATTAATCATTTATACTATTAATAACTTATTATATAGTTATTAATATATTATTCATTACAAAGTATTGCCCTTTAATGAAAAGTGAGCTATGTGATGCAGTTTACATAAATATAAAATTATAGAACCACAATTTCTTTAACTTGGGACAACTTCATGGTGAACGCTTATCTTTTTCGTGCGCACGATTTGCGAGCATGAATTATAAATGAGTCTATACTAAATAAGCATTTCATAAATCGATTTTTAAGATATCATTTGAAAGGGGTAATTTCTATAGACGGGATGAGCTTTTAATACATTAATTAACTGAACCGATCTTTATAATTCTTGGTGCAACACGAGGAATTAAAATAAAGTTCAGTTAAGTCGTAATTTTGGAAATCTTTTAAATTCGAGAGTTTTTTAAATAAACGTTACAACTTTAACGTTTATTATTACGTAACGTCAAAGTTTTAACTTACTTAATCTTTTTTGTTAAAACTTTTAACGTTCCTTTTTATTAGTGTAAGCTCAGCTCTGTGAACTTGTTTTTATTGTCTGATTTAGTTGAGTCATCTCAGGAACAGCATAGAAACCAAAATCACACTAAATAAAGCTGGTATTCCAGCATGGCTTCTTCAGTTTTAACGTAATAGGACTTATACGTAGATTTTAAATTCTATGAAACGATGAACATTTCTATCCATAATGAGAACGTCTTCTGATCTATATTCGTTTACAGATTAATAGAGCATGACTGTTATGTCATTATAGAATGACTTATTCAATAATTGAAGTGGAATACCTATCAAATTAACTTAAATTTTATACATACCTTAAATTATATTCACATCATGTGCTCATTAGGCTCTCCGTCAGTGTTTGTTACTTTTACCTGTTAAATCATTACATATTAATATCCTTCTAATATTGTGTGTTCTCCTATTCTTCTCTACTATTAATTATTTGCATTATCAATCATTTAATTAGTTTGAAAGACCAAAAACGGTACAATAAATATATCTCCTAACCATCCAAAGATACAGTTATGGGAGGTGGAATTGCTTTTTCTTGTTTACTATGTGAGTAATTATATATTAAAATATTTTGCCACTTCTAATGCGGATGACAAATTCCAATAAATAATCTCAAGTTGGAGATTATTCATGAACTACTCATTAACACAAGAGGGCCAAAAATATGATTTCGATCGTATTAGACCATAATCGACTATTCAAAGTCGGTATTTAATATTCCAAAAAGGAAAAATAGAAATTACCACATGCAATAAAAGGACGGCAATGACAAAATAAACGCGGTAGAAGATGTTTAGGGAAGGTCAACTAATTCACTTAACAAACTTAGGCAGTTCTGAAGCGTTTGTATTCTCTTCATTTCTGGGTCCAACGGATGAATTCATAAAATATTGTACCAATCTGAACTAGTTATATCACTTGTTTAAGATGTCCCTGTGTAATTTCTACGTTTTAGTCAACAAAACTAATTTATGAAAGATTTTATCTCGAAAATATATGGTAGTTAAGCCTGATTGAGAAAAGAATAAGAGGATCCAATGATTGGTATACGGACGCAATATGTAATTTATAACTAGTAGCGCAAGCACTGGACCTGCAGAGGACCTCGGTGTTCATCTTCAACTGGGTCAATCTGAACGATTTTAGGTACTTCTTAATCACGAAAAACAATGGAGGACTTTTTCTTTCAATCTCAACCGGGAGCTCAAGATGAAGTATTGGTACTTCGCTTAATTAGAATTATAATTCAGGTAGTTACAGTCGCTTTCATTCTCAATATTCAAATAATGAATGCATTTTTGTTTCTTGAAGAATGGAATCAAGTGGGTTAGTCGGGCCCAGCATTAAATAATATATTGATGCTACTTTAAAACAACAGTTATTTTACTTATGATCTTCCACTTCCATTTCATAATGAGAAATCAATTTTCTTGATTGTTAAATTATACAACGTTAGGTAAAGTTGAAACTTATTATTGAAGTATATACAGAGTTATATACGTTAATTATTGTAGCACAGCTATCCAAGGCTCAACCAGGCCTTGATGTGATTGAAGCACTTTACAAATCAATAGTAAATAGAGTTAATGAGTGTATTGATGAGGAGGGAGAACACACTCATTATTGAGCCGGGCAGTGATATAAGTAAGATTCAAATAATAAACTTCATTCTTCTTCCTAATTCAAAAAAGCATTTCGAGGGCCCACCACTGTATTAATTAATCATTAATTAATCATTTATACTATTAATAACTTATTATATAGTTATTAATATATTATTCATTACAAAGTATTGCCCTTTAATGAAAAGTGAGCTATGTGATGCAGTTTACATAAATATAAAATTATAGAACCACAATTTCTTTAACTTGGGACAACTTCATGGTGAACGCTTATCTTTAACGTTTATTATTACGTAACGTCAAAGTTTTAACTTACTTAATCTTTTTTGTTAAAACTTTTAACGTTCCTTTTTATTAGTGTAAGCTCAGCTCTGTGAACTTGTTTTTATTGTCTGATTTAGTTGAGTCATCTCAGGAACAGCATAGAAACCAAAATCACACTAAATAAACCTGGTATTCCGGCATGGCTTCTTCAGTTTTAACGTAATAGGACTTATACGTAGATTTTAAATTCTATGAAACGATGAACATTTCTATCCATAATGAGAACGTCTTCTGATCTATATTCGTTTACAGATTAATAGAGCATGACTGTTATGTCATTATAGAATGACTTATTCAATAATTGAAGTGGAATACCTATCAAATTAACTTAAATTGTGCAAGTAACTAATACTATATTATTAAAACGCTTCCCATATTATGTTATACTTTGCTTTTAAACACTATGTTCTATAAATTAATTGCAAATTTTGAATGTTGAAAATTAATTGCTGGATTTCGCAGGTATTTTAATATTAAAGAAATATTACCACTTCACGTCACTCCACAACCACAAATGTAAAAGAACTCATCTATATAGTAAGAAATCATTCCGATAAGATCTATAAATGAACAGCAAGCAAACACAATTAATCAAAACTAGGAAAATAATGAAAATGAAAATATTGAAACAAATGAAAATATAAAACCAGAACTAACAAATAAAATAAAAGTTGTTGAACTTGAAAACGAAACTGATGTTCAAAATTATTGTAAACTGTTGAAAAATGGTTAAGAATAAAGCGATTCAGTTTTATTGAAACTAAATCAAAGTATAAATAAACTTAATCTATCTAAAATTTACAGTTAACAATGTGATTAATAAATATTATCACAATTGAAAGAGTTAAACGAACTAAACTTAAGTTATAACAATCTTAAAACACTACCTGAATAGTTGAATTAAATGAAACGCCTCTAAACTTTAGACATAAGCTATAATAATTTAGATAATATAGACAATTTATCATCACTTACTAACTTGTAGAACTTAAATATCAGTTTCAGTTTCAATATTAATTAATAAAATTTTATTAGAGAACTAGCCAGTTTAGTTAATCTTCAGCAACTAAACGTAAGTAGAAATAATATAACTAATATCGAAAGTCTTGCAAGTTTGGTGAATCTCCAACAATTAAATGTAAGTTGTAATAAAATATCTGGTATCGAAAGTCTAGCGAGTTTTGTGAATCTCCAGCAACTAGATGTTAGTTGGAATAAAATATCTGGTATCGAAAGTCTTGCAAATTTGGTGAATCTCCAGCAACTAGACGTAAGTAGAAATGAAATATTTAGTATCGAAAGTCTTGCAAGTTTGGTGAATCTTCAGCAACTAGATGTTAGTTGGAATAAAATATCTGGTATCGAAAGTCTTGCAAATTTGGTGAATCTCCAGCAACTAGATGTAAGTGGTAATAAAATATCTGGTATCGAAAGTCTAGCGAGTTTGATTAATCTTCAACAATTAAATGTTAGTTATAATAAAATATCTAGTATCGAAAGTCTTGCGAGTTTGGTGAATCTCCAGCAACTAGATGTTAGTGGAAATGAAATATCTGGTATCGAAAGTCTGACGAGTTTGATTAATCTTCAACAATTAAATGTTAGTTATAATAAAATATCTAGCATCGAAAGTCTAGCGAGTTTGGTTGCTCTTCAACAACTTAACGTTGTTAAAAATAAAATAACTAATATCGAAAGTCTAGCGAGTTTGGTTAATCTTCAGCAACTTAACGTTAATTGGAATGAAATATCTAATATCGAAAGTCTGGCGAGTTTGGTTGACATACAATAGATCAGTTTGGATAATAATTTGTTTGGAAACGAATACTTATTCTCATATCGAATATTCTCTGAGATAAGTTACAACAAAATAAATCATTTGAGTTTATGTGGTTCTAAACTCAATAATATTGACTTTCTTAAATATTTTAAGAATTTATAAAAGCTGGAACTTAACAACAATTTTATTTTTGATATAGGCGTGTTAGAACACTGCTAGAAACTTTAATCTTTATATTTAAATGATAATATAATTTTAGAAGTAAACTCGCTTTAAAGAATTGAATTGTAAGATTTAAAAATTTAAAACAATTACATCCAAGATTTTTCACCAATCAAAAACCATTAAAATTTTAAGAAATATGAAAAAAGATATTAAAGAATTCCTGAGCTAAGAGATTATTAAAAATATAATAAATCTAAAGCTGTTAAAAACGGTTTTTATAAAAAGTATTCGGAGGAAAATAGAAGTAAAAAGTTCAGTAATAAACTTTAAACTGTCAAACACAAGTTGCAACGCAAAATATTGAAAAACTTAACGAACATAAATACTGCACTCGCTTTACTATAAACGTTTTTATAATTAGAAAACGAACGCGGAAACCAGTGATACATAGTTTCGAAATTTTGGAAAGAAATAAATTTAATATACATTTTCCTAATCTAAAATAATCAAATAATATTTTTACAAAGGATCTTCAGAAGAAAATAGGTACAAAAAGTAATATAATAATAACATGACTCAACAGCAACAATCCAACAATACATCTAAACGCAATAAGTAAATACCTAAATATTTAAACTAAATTACAACAATATCACCAATTTAATTATAATTAGAAATTTTCTACTCTCTCACTTATGTATGACACTAATGTTAATTTATATTTCTAAGAACGCACAAAATTGAAGTGAAACAATATATTCGTTATGAAATCACTATAAACACATATTTTAATCCACTCCCCACATATATGGCGCAACTTCTTCTCTTCAAGCAGGATCTCCGCCACACGGTTCCGGTGCAGTTCGCGGTGGACAACGAGGACATGCGCAACTTGATAACGCACTACAACAATGGCGTCAATTCTGTAGTGGAGGAGCTCACCTCGCGCACGTGCAGGCTCCCTATCGAGCTCCAAACCTATGACGAGTTCTGCGAGCAAGTACCGGTTCAACAGTTGAATAAAACGGCCCAATTATATCAAATGCAGAAAACCTACATTGACAACTGTGTTCGTTTCGCCGAGCGCTTATCACTTGAGCTTGATCAACAAGAGAGATTCTTGAACCCGTTCATTGAACCCCTTAAATTACTATTGGATTTTGAGAAACTAAACTGCAACAGGGTAAAGCAATGCAATCGCGTATTCCAACTCCTTCAGATAATTTAAGAGATTAAGAAGGCCAGAATGCAAATTGAACTCAGGTTCATAAACCTGAACCAGCTCCGAACCTCAATCAAAATGATACAATAAGATAACGCAATGAAATCGGAAATAAGGGAGCAGAAATACACATACGAGAACGAAAGGAGAATCAAAAACAGACAAGAACCACTCCCCGAACTCTACTCAAAAAGAGATTTAGAAAAGAAATTCAGAGAAACTATTTTAGGGTGGGACAACGAAAACGAAGTCTACGGAGAAATTGATGACCTCGAATGGCTCTACGGAGTCGTAGAAAAACACATGAGAGCGGTCGGAGAGTGACAGGACGTGATTTGGGTTCTTTATTGTTTGCGAAGCTGTGAATAGAATAAGCCATTTTCATTTAATTTCTCTTCTTTGAAATATGTAAGACCTATAAATGCACAAATCAAACGATACTGTAAATTATACTTAGATCATCGTTTTTCTATGGTCTTTCAGAAGTTGTAGAAATATATAAACATGGGGTTCGTTACCCCATATAAACAGCATTAACATATACGTATATTATAATAAAGGCAAGGATATTAGTAGTCTGAATTAAGGCTCCCTTTTCTGCAGTATTTGCAGTAAATCGTCGTTTTACTGCAGAAGTAACTGCATGCAGGACGAAAAAACTCCTGCAACTGCAGTAGAAATTCTGCAGTTTTCAAGAAGCCTGCAGAATGATTGATTGATTTTGGTCATTTAGAGGCGTTTTCCAAAATATTTTTTACAATATTTGTATAGAATACTAATATTATATAGAATACTACATTTTAAAACCACTTCAAAGTTCATCAAGAAAATGTTAATAATTATTGTATAAAAAATACGATTAATACTACGCTATTGACATTTTCATGTTTAAATATACTTATATGTGGTAACCAGGTTCATATAATGATTTCAAAATAAATTTAAACATATTTAAAATATATTTGCTAAGACTAAGCTAATAGATTATAAAATAAGAAACCAATCGTATTAGTAGTTTTCAAAGTATTATTCACTAATTATGTAACGAGATACGATCAATAAATAGATTTTAAAATTATTTAGTTTATTTATGTTCAAAGAATGCTGAAGGAATGAATAATATTGGAATATTATATGGTTTCTATAAGAATACGATGATATATGAAGGTATCTTATATTTTTATATTTTCTTATTATTTCACTCCAACATGCATGATATTATATTCTATTATATTCTTAAGTAATAACATATGCTTTCATTTTTACTAACATTTAAAGTTATTCTAATCGTTAATATTCATATTACACATATTAATCAACGTGGTTTATGAATAAATAATATAATATAGTTTTGCAGGAGCTGATTCGCCTGCAAACTACCTGCAGGCTACTGCAGCTGCAGTAAAATATTCTACTGCAGAAACAGGTCAACTTACTGCAGAAACTGCAGAAATAGTTCGATTTACTGCTGAAAAGGGAGCCTTAGTCTGAATGTTAGTATAGTTTAATATAGACATTATAGTTTAATATAGACAATATCATTTAATTAGTATATACTGTATTATATACCATAATTTTCGTGTTTTAAATACCACTACGTACTCAAGAAATAATTTAGTGTAAAGTTTAATATTTTTATTAAATGTCGTAATAAAACTATACTTAATAGCATTTACAACAAAAATCTCACATACAAGTCATCTAAACTATACAGCATATAGATTTGTAATTTGTAAATGCAATTTCATTATTAAAGATATGTACATTGATCCAATGTATCATGCAAATTTTAATTACTATATCTTTATTGAATCAAATACAAACCATCATGTGAATCTATAATAATGTAACAATGTTCTAATAATGCTATGTATAATTAAATTACGCAAATTATATAAATAAAATGCCACTTCATAATGGGTTGCTAGGCAATCGAGTTAAAAACTATTGATAATACTGTGATAAAGGAATCGAAGAGGGTGCATTCGTAATCAGGCCCTCGCACACCTCCGTATCATTCAACATAATAATCTTCAACAAATGAGACGCCGCTACAATAAGCAATAACGCACAATTATTAAGATGAAGTTTCGGATGAGTAGTACCTCGAATACGTTAAAATTTAGAATGTTCAGAAAATAGAAGAATAGCTTATTTACAAAGCCTATAGATACTTCAGCGATAAAACAGCCCTTATGATCGCTTCAGAACTTAACCTCCTAGAGTCCGTTAGAATTCTCAGCGAAAAAGAGCAAAAGCTTACAGATTCGAAAGGAGATACCGCGTTAATGCACGCGGTCCGAAAAAATAATGTTCAAATCGTCCCGTTCCTAACTAAGGAGCTCAAAATGAAGAATTACAAACGGTAAACGGCTCAGGAAATCGGGCAAGTGTCAAATTGCGTTGAAACCACCAACGCAATTAAAGACCTCATTGCTAAAATGGATCCAAAACCCAAAATGGAAACAAAAGTTATTGTGATTAAATGAGATTTTATTATTTACTAATATAATACTTATCAGACTAGCTAGAAGAAAGATACATAACTGATTCTCTTATCTAAAACTCTTGGAATTATGATAGTTTAAGAATGTTTACTTATTGTCAGATCATTTATTTACATTTTATTACCTAATAATGTTTTAAACCACTTCACCCTTCATACATGTCCTCTTCTGAATCAAGTGAATCAAGTACCCATAGTCAATAAGATCCATAATCAGACTCATCTTCATCTAACTCATCATCTTCAGAGTAATAAACGCCATTCAAAGTCACAACAGATTAATAACTACGTTTATAATTTAGAAATGCTATAATTCTTGGTGCTAACAATCAAAACTATGCAGCATATCCTAAAACTGATAAAGAACTAGAGGTATTCTAACAAGAAGTTGCTACAAATAGTTAACTGCAATAACGTCTTACGATTTTCGACACAACATAATTTGATGAAATGCCAGCTGGCTTAGTTGATTTTTCTCAAATTATGTCATCAAAATCCTTAAGATGTACTAAATGTCTATCTCTATTCTTTAATCCAATATCTTTCATATAGTGTGGTCATAGTTATTGTCCGACTTGCTTATACGAATTATTATTGAAAGAAAAAGTTGATGTTAAAATGAAAGATGACAAATCTCTAACTTTAGCTCAACATCTGATCAACGAGGATTATCCGTGTCCAGAATGCAAAGCTATTTCAAAAACATATAAAAATCGTCCATTAGCTCAAGCTGTTTAATCTTTTATACAGGGTAATCCTTTCGAAATAGTTGGTGCCAATTAATATTTACCCAAACAACCAACTTGTTCCATATGTAAGGCTGAAATGAGTTATTAGAAAAAGATTTAAAAGCATGTAGATGACGAAAAAGAACTAAAATTGGGATTTGTAACCGATTTTTGCATTTACTGCCGTAGACATATATGCCCAGCCTGTTAAGAAAAGAACGACATCGACTAATGCGGATAAAAATTTGTCAAAAAAATCGGCGACTACACCGCAGAAGACGTTTCAATAATTAAAGACGTTGAATCAGATTTGTTTTGCACTATGAACTTTGTTGAACAAGAGTATTTGTTTTCTCAAATGAAGCGCGAAGAAGTCTTCTAAAAGTTTTTAGACCAAATTAAGAGATATTATTATCTGCCAGTCACCCAATTTATTGGATCGCAAACTCCAATAGATAAAGATATGTTGTGCTGTTCACGATGTTTCAGTTATTTATTTGATGTAGCATGCCATTATATCAGAGCGTAAATGAGATCAGACAAACCAAAGTGTTTATGCGGATCTGGCTGCAGATTACAGTTTTACAACTTGGAGCATGCAAAGGAGTGCTAACACGCTGGTCCGGGAACTAGAGGCGATTAAACAATAAGTATTTGGGGGTGATATTTGAAATTATAACACAGATTCATTTATATATAACTGGTTTAATATTATTCTTATTTTTTAGTCATAACTCCACCTCCAATGTCATCTGTGCAGAAGTATTAGAGTTTGCTTCAGTCCGCTGCGTACACTTAGGTTCTTCACAACGCCAGGCAGGTGAATTATTCAACTTCGCAGCAGCCAAGTGTGCAGAAATCGTCTTTGAATCTGAGCGAGTTGATAAGCAAGCGTTAGAAGATGGTAGATCCGGAATTGCTCGCTAAGAAGCGCATAACTTAGTAGTTAAACATACAGCATAACATGAACCAGCAGGAGCAAACGGAGGTCATTGCTTCTTTGCGCTCAAAGTGCGTATTTCTCGAGCAACAAATTGAGTAATAAAAAATATTAATTAATTAGAACGATTAAAACGAATTAATGCATTAATAATATTTGGAAAAGGCCGAATTGATAATAGACGATTTAACCGATAAACTAAATAGTGCTGAGCAAGATTTGAAATAAGTAAATAGCCTGAAGCGCGATTTGGAACTTAAAACCGAACTAATATAGTAGCTCAAATCCCAAATACTCATTTTAAATGAGTAAAACTTTTAAGAACTGATTACTGAACAGTAAAACCAAATAAACGAATTGAAAAACCAAATCAATTAACAATAAACGAACTAATTCCAAAGTTAAATGAACGAACTAATTCAGGAGAACGAAATACTTAATTGTTAAACGATTCAATTGGGACTCATTGTAAAAAATCTGTAAAATGAACTTAAAGAACGGAAATGTGGAGAGGAAAATGAATAAATGATGGGATAAGTCATAATTGAGCAAGATACGGTTATTAAGGAGATGATGGCGGAAAATTAACAGTTGAAGTTCAAACTGGGGCAGAAGGAGCTGCAGGACGTTGTTAAGTGAACGGGGTTTGCCATTTAGTTAATGTCATATATTCATAATTATATATTTAATATGTAAGTAACTTACTTTATTTTACTTCTGTTGTAACACTTACACTATTAATTTAAAATAATTTAGATAAAATATTCTCGATATTATATCTCAGCTTCAAGTACAACAACGCTGAATAGCTCAGTTTTATCTTAAAGAAAACTCTACAATGTAAGCATTCATTCATATTTATGATTATATATATTTCATATTATATATTTCATGAACTCATAAACTTAAGTAAGTTAGTTAGAAACCTATGTGCAAGAAATCGAACTACTTCGTCACCCTACCCAAAAACTGTGTTTTGTCTTGTTCACTTGCTTAACAACTAGCAAAAACTACTAAATGTAATAGAAATATTAACAATACTTTAGTCTTAACCAAAATGATATTAAAGAAGAAGCAAGTAATAAAATCGAAATACTGAACAGCTAAACGATTCAATTGGGACTTATTGTTAAAAATCTGTAAAATGAACTTAAAGAACGGAAATGTGGAGAGGAAAATGAATAAATGATGGGACAAGTCATAATTGAATAAGATGTTGTTATTAAGGAGATGATGGCGGAAAATTAACAGTTGAAGTTCAAACTTGGGCAGAAGGACCTGCAGGACGTTGTTAAGTGAACGGGGTGTCATTTAGTTAATGTCATATATTCATAATTATATATTTAATATGTAAGTAACTTACTTTATTTTACTTGTTGTAAATTACACTTGCACTATTAATTAAAATAATTTAGATAAAATATTCTCGATATCATATTTAGCTTCAAGTACAACAACGCTGAATAGCTCAGTTTTATCTTTAAAGAAAACTCTACAATGTAAGCATTCATTCATATTTATGATTATATATATTTCATATTATATATTTCATGAACTTGATAAACTTAAGTAAGGTTAGAAACCTATGTAATCGAACTACTTCGTCACCCTACCCAAAAACTGTGTATATCTTGTTCACAAGCTTAACAACTCAAAAACTACAAGATGTAATAGAAATATTACCTTGAAATACAATACTTTAGTCTTAACCAAAATGATATTAAAGAAGAAGCAAGTAATAGAACGAAATACTGAACAGCTAAACGATTCAATTGGGACTTATTGTAAAAAATCTACAGAATGAACTTAAAGAACGAAATGTGGAGAGGAAAATGAATAAATGATGGGATAAGTCATAATAGCAAGATGTTGTTATTAAGGAGATGATGGCGGAAAATTAACAGTTGAAGTTCAAACTGGGGCAGAAGGACCTGCAGGATGTTGTTATGAACTTGCCATTTAGTTAATATATATTAATTTTTAATATATTAACTATATTTACTTGTTGTAAATTACAAATATATTTGTAACAATATTAATTTGAAAATATTTAAACATAATATTTGATATCATATCTCATCTTCAAGTACTACAACGCTGAATAGCTCAGTTTTATCTTTTAAGAAACTCAAATGTTAGTATAGAAAATTGATTAATTTGTAATATAAATGATTAAAATTATATACCATGAACTCTTGATAGACTCTTAAATGATTAGTTATAAGCCGTGTGCAGAAAATCGAACTACTTCGTCACCCTACCCAAAAACTGTGTTATATCTTGTTCACAAGCTTAACAACTAGCAAAAACTACTAAGATGTAATAGAAATATTACCTTGAAATATTAACAATACTTTAGTCTTAACCAAAATGATATTAAAGAAGAAGCAAGTAATAGAACGAAATATTAAACAGTTAAACGATTCAATTGGGACTTATTGTTAAAAATCTGTAAAATGAACTTAAAGAACGGAAATGTGGAGAGGAAAATGAATAAATGATGGGACAAGTCATAATTGAGCAAGATGTTGTTATTAAGGAGATGATGGCGGAAAATTAACAGTTGAAGTTCAAACTGGGGCAGAAGGACCTGCAGGATGTTGTTAAGTGAACTTGCCATTTAGTTAATATATATTAATTTTTTTAATATATTAACTATATTTTACTTCTGTTGTAAATTACAAATATATTTGTAACAATATTAATTTGAAAATATTTAAACATAATATTTCCGATATCATATCTCATCTTCAAGTACTACAACGCTGAATAGCTCAGTTTTATCTTTTAAGGAAACTCAACAATGTTAGTATAGAAAATTGATTAATTTGTAATATAAATGATTAAAATTATATACCATGAACTCTTGATAGACTCTTAAATGATTAGTTATAAGCCGTGTGCAGAAAATCGAACTACTTCATCACCCTACCCAAAAACTGTGTTATATCTTGTTCACAAGCTTAACAACTAGCAAAAACACAAGGAATAGATTACCTGAATATTAACAATACTTTAATCTTAGCTAAAATGATACAAAAGAAGCAGAAAGTAATAAAATCGAAATATTAAACAGTTAAACGATTCAATTGGGACTTATTGTAAAAAATCTGTAAAATGAACTTAAAGAACGGAAATGTGGAGAGGAAAATGAATAAATGATGGGATAAGTCATAATTGAATAAGATGTTGTTATTAAGGAGATGATGGCGGAAAATTAACAGTTGAAGTTCAAACTGGGGCAGAAGGAGCTGCAGGACGTTGTTAAGTGAACGGGGTTTGCCATTTAGTTAATATATATTAATTTTTTTAATATATTAACTATATTTTACTTCTGTTGTAAATTACAAATATATTTGTAACAATATTAATTTGAAAATATTTAAACATAATATTTCCGATATCATATCTCATCTTCAAGTACTACAACGCTGAATAGCTCGGTTTTATCTTTAAGGAAACTCAACAATGTTAGTATAGAAAATTGATTAATTTGTAATATAAATGATTAAAATTATATACCATGAACTCTTGATAGACTCTTAAATGATTAGTTATAAGCCGTGTGCAGAAAATCGAACTACATCACCCTACCCAAAAACTGTGTTATATCTTGTTCACAAGCTTAACAACTAGCAAAAACTACTAAGATGTAATAGAAATATTACCTTGAAATATTAACAATACTTTAATCTTAGCTAAAATGATACAAAAGAAGCAGAAAGTAATAAAATCGAAATATTAAACAGTTAAACGATTCAATTGAATTGTAAAATCTGTAAATGAACTTAAAGAACGGAAATGTGGAGAGGAAAATGAATAAATGATGGGATAAGTCAATTGAGCAAGATGTTGTTAAGGAGATGATGGCGGAAAATTAACAGTTGAAGTTCAAACTTGGGCAGAAGGACCTGCAGGATGTTGTTATGAACTTGCCATTTAGTTAATATATATTAATTTTAATATATTAACTATATTTTTTCTGTTGTAAATTACAAATATATTTGTAACAATATTAATTTGAAAATATTTAAACATAATATTTCCGATATCATATCTCATCTTCAAGTACTACAACGCTGAATAGCTCAGTTTTATCTTTTAAGGAAACTCAACAATGTTAGTATAGAAAATTGATTAATTTGTAATATAAATGATTAAAATTATATACCATGAACTCTTGATAGACTCTTAAATGATTAGTTATAAGCCGTGTGCAGAAAATCGAACTACTTCATCACCCTACCCAAAAACTGTGTTTTGTCTTGTTCACTTGCTTAACAACTAGCAAAAACTACTAAGATGTAATAGAAATATTTACAATACTTTAATCTTAGCTAAAATGATACAAAAGAAGCAAGTAATAAAATCGAAATATTAAATTGTTAAACGATTCAATTGGGACTTATTGTAAAAAATCTACAGAATGAACTTAAAGAACGGAAATGTGGAGAGGAAAATGAATAAATGATGGGATAAGTCATAATTGAGCAAGATGTTGTTATTAAGGAGATGATGGCGGAAAATTAACAGTTGAAGTTCAAACTTGGGCAGAAGGACCTGCAGGATGTTGTTAAGTGAACTTGCCATTTAGTTAATATATATTAATTTTTTTAATATATTAACTATATTTTACTTCTGTTGTAAATTACAAATATATTTGTAACAATATTAATTTGAAAATATTTAAACATAAATTTCCGATATCATATCTCATCTTTCAAGTACTACAACGCTGAATAGCTCAGTTTTATCTTTTATGAAACTCAACAATGTAGTATAGAAAATTGATTAATTTGTAATATAAATGATTAAAATTATATACCATGAACTCTTGATAGACTCTAAATGATTAGTTATACGTGCAGAAAATCGAACTACTTCGTCACCCTACCCAAAAACTGTGTTATATCTTGTTCACAAGCTTAACAACTAGCAAAAACTACTAAGATGTAATAGAAATATTACCTTGAAATATTAACAATACTTTAGTCTTAACCAAAATGATATTAAAGAAGAAGCAAGTAATAGAACGAAATACTGAACAGCTAAACGATTCAATTGGGACTTATTGTAAAAAATCTGTAAAATGAACTTAAAGAACGGAAATGTGGAGAGGAAAATGAATAAATGATGGGATAAGTCATAATTGAGCAAGATGTTGTTATTAAGGAGATGATGGCGGAAAATTAACAGTTGAAGTTCAAACTGGGGCAGAAGGAGCTGCAGGACGTTGTTAAGTGAACGGGGTTTGCCATTTAGTTAATGTCATATATTCATAATTATATATTTAATATGTAAGTAACTTACTTTATTTTACTTCTGTTGTAACACTTACACTATTAATTTAAAATAATTTAGATAAAATATTCTCGATATTATATCTCAGCTTCAAGTACAACAACGCTGAATAGCTCAGTTTTATCTTTAAAGAAAACTCTACAATGTAAGCATTCATTCATATTTATGATTATATATATTTCATATTATATATTTCATGAACTCTTGATAAACTTAAGTAAGTTAGTTAGAAACCTATGTGCAAGAAATCGAACTACTTCGTCACCCTACCCAAAAACTGTGTTTTGTCTTGTTCACTTGCTTAACAACTAGCAAAAACTACTAAATGTAATAGAAATATTACCTTGAAATATTAACAATACTTTAATCTTAGCTAAAATGATACAAAAGAAGCAGCAAGTAATAAAATCGAAATACTAAACAGCTAAACGATTCAATTGGGACTTATTGTAAAAAATCTGTAAAATGAACTTAAAGAACGGAAATGTGGAGAGGAAAATGAATAAATGATGGGACAAGTCATAATTGAATAAGATGTTGTTATTAAGGAGATGATGGCGGAAAACTAACAGTTGAAGTTCAAACTGGGGCAGAAGGACCTGCAGGATGTTGTTAAGTGAACTTGCCATTTAGTTAATATATATTAATTTTTTTAATATATTAACTATATTTTACTTCTGTTGTAAATTACAAATATATTTGTAACAATATTAATTTGAAAATATTTAAACATAATATTTCCGATATCATATCTCATCTTCAAGTACTACAACGCTGAATAGCTCAGTTTTATCTTTTAAGGAAACTCAACAATGTTAGTATAGAAAATTGATTAATTTGTAATATAAATGATTAAAATTATATACCATGAACTCTTGATAGACTCTTAAATGATTAGTTATAAGCCGTGTGCAGAAAATCGAACTACTTCGTCACCCTACCCAAAAACTGTGTTATATCTTGTTCACAAGCTTAACAACTAGCAAAAACTACTAAGATGTAATAGAAATATTACCTTGAAATATTAACAATACTTTAGTCTTAACCAAAATGATATTAAAGAAGAAGCAAGTAATAGAACGAAATACTGAACAGCTAAACGATTCAATTGGGACTTATTGTAAAAAATCTACAGAATGAACTTAAAGAACGGAAATGTGGAGAGGAAAATGAATAAATGATGGGATAAGTCATAATTGAGCAAGATGTTGTTATTAAGGAGATGATGGCGGAAAATTAACAGTTGAAGTTCAAACTTGGGCAGAAGGACCTGCAGGATGTTGTTAAGTGAACTTGCCATTTAGTTAATATATATTAATTTTTTAATATATTAACTATATTTTACTTCTGTTGTAAATTACAAATATATTTGTAACAATATTAATTTGAAAATATTTAAACATAATATTTCCGATATCATATCTCATCTTCAAGTACTACAACGCTGAATAGCTCAGTTTTATCTTTTAAGGAAACTCAACAATGTTAGTATAGAAAATTGATTAATTTGTAATATAAATGATTAAAATTATATACCATGAACTCTTGATAGACTCTTAAATGATTAGTTATAAGCCGTGTGCAGAAAATCGAACTACTTCATCACCCTACCCAAAAACTGTGTTATATCTTGTTCACAAGCTTAACAACTAGCAAAAACTACTAAGATGTAATAGAAATATTACCTTGAAATATTAACAATACTTTAATCTTAGCTAAAATGATACAAAAGAAGCAGAAAGTAATAAAATCGAAATATTAAACAGTTAAACGATTCAATTGGGACTTATTGTAAAAAATCTGTAAAATGAACTTAAAGAACGGAAATGTGGAGAGGAAAATGAATAAATGATGGGATAAGTCATAATTGAGCAAGATATTGTTATTAAGGAGATGATGGCGGAAAATTAACAGTTGAAGTTCAAACTGGGGCAGAAGGACCTGCAGGACGTTGTTAAATGAACGGGGTTCGTCATTTAGTTAATGTTATATATTCATATTTATATATTTAATATGTAATTAACTTACTATATATTACTTCTGTTGTAAATTACACTTGCACTATTAACTTGAAATAATTTAGATAAAATATTCTCGATATCATATCTTAGCTTCAAGTACTACAACGCTGAATAGCTCAGTTTTATCTTTAAAGAAAACTCTACAATGTAAGCATTCATTCATATTTATGATTATATATATTTCATATTATATATTTCATGAACTCTTGATAAACTTAAGTAAGTTAGTTAGAAACCTATATGCAAGAAATCGAACTACTTCGTCACCCTACCCAAAAACTGTGTTTTGTCTTGTTCACTTGCTTAACAACTAGCAAAAACTACTAAATGTAATAGAAATATTAACAATACTTTAGTCTTAACCAAAATGATATTAAAGAAGAAGCAAGTAATAGAACGAAATACTGAACAGCTAAACGATTCAATTGGGACTTATTGTAAAAAATCTACAGAATGAACTTAAAGAACGGAAATGTGGAGAGGAAAATGGATAAATGATGGGACAAGTCATAATTGAATAAGATGTTGTTATTAAGGAGATGATGGCGGAAAACTAACAGTTGAAGTTCAAACTTGGGCAGAAGGACCTGCAGGATGTTGTTAAGTGAACTTGCCATTTAGTTAATATATATTAATTTTTTTAATATATTAACTATATTTTACTTCTGTTGTAAATTACAAATATATTTGTAACAATATTAATTTGAAAATATTTAAACATAATATTTCCGATATCATATCTCATCTTCAAGTACTACAACGCTGAATAGCTCAGTTTTATCTTTTAAGGAAACTCAACAATGTTAGTATAGAAAATTGATTAATTTGTAATATAAATGATTAAAATTATATACCATGAACTCTTGATAGACTCTTAAATGATTAGTTATAAGCCGTGTGCAGAAAATCGAACTACTTCGTCACCCTACCCAAAAACTGTGTTATATCTTGTTCACAAGCTTAACAACTAGCAAAAACTACTAAGATGTAATAGAAATATTACCTTGAAATATTAACAATACTTTAGTCTTAACCAAAATGATATTAAAGAAGAAGCAAGTAATAGAACGAAATACTGAACAGCTAAACGATTCAATTGGGACTTATTGTAAAAAATCTACAGAATGAACTTAAAGAACGGAAATGTGGAGAGGAAAATGAATAAATGATGGGATAAGTCATAATTGAGCAAGATGTTGTTATTAAGGAGATGATGGCGGAAAATTAACAGTTGAAGTTCAAACTTGGGCAGAAGGACCTGCAGGACGTTGTTAAGTGAACGGGGTGTCATTTAGTTAATGTCATATATTCATAATTATATATTTAATATGTAAGTAACTTACTTTATTTTACTTCTGTTGTAAATTACACTTGCACTATTAATTTAAAATAATTTAGATAAAATATTCTCGATATTATATCTCAGCTTCAAGTACAACAACGCTGAATAGCTCAGTTTTATCTTTAAAGAAAACTCTACAATGTAAGCATTCATTCATATTTATGATTATATATATTTCATATTATATATTTCATGAACTCTTGATAAACTTAAGTAAGTTAGTTAGAAACCTATGTGCAAGAAATCGAACTACTTCGTCACCCTACCCAAAAACTGTGTTTTGTCTTGTTCACTTGCTTAACAACTAGCAAAAACTACTAAGATGTAATAGAAATATTTACAATACTTTAATCTTAGCTAAAATGATACAAAAGAAGCAAGTAATAAAATCGAAATACTGAACAGCTAAACGATTCAATTGGGACTTATTGTTAAAAATCTGTAAAATGAACTTAAAGAACGGAAATGTGGAGAGGAAAATGAATAATTGATGGGATAAGTCATAATTGAATAAGATATTGTTATTAAGGAGATGATGGCGGAAAATTAACAGTTGAAGTTCAAACTTGGGCAGAAGGACCTGCAGGATGTTGTTAAGTGAACTTGCCATTTAGTTAATATATATTAATTTTTTTAATATATTAACTATATTTTACTTCTGTTGTAAATTACAAATATATTTGTAACAATATTAATTTGAAAATATTTAAACATAATATTTCCGATATCATATCTCATCTTCAAGTACTACAACGCTGAATAGCTCAGTTTTATCTTTTAAGGAAACTCAACAATGTTAGTATAGAAAATTGATTAATTTGTAATATAAATGATTAAAATTATATACCATGAACTCTTGATAGACTCTTAAATGATTAGTTATAAGCCGTGTGCAGAAAATCGAACTACTTCGTCACCCTACCCAAAAACTGTGTTATATCTTGTTCACAAGCTTAACAACTAGCAAAAACTACTAAGATGTAATAGAAATATTACCTTGAAATATTAACAATACTTTAGTCTTAACCAAAATGATATTAAAGAAGAAGCAAGTAATAGAACGAAATACTGAACAGCTAAACGATTCAATTGGGACTTATTGTAAAAAATCTACAGAATGAACTTAAAGAACGGAAATGTGGAGAGGAAAATGAATAAATGATGGGATAAGTCATAATTGAGCAAGATGTTGTTATTAAGGAGATGATGGCGGAAAATTAACAGTTGAAGTTCAAACTTGGGCAGAAGGACCTGCAGGACGTTGTTAAGTGAACGGGGTGTCATTTAGTTAATGTCATATATTCATAATTATATATTTAATATGTAAGTAACTTACTTTATTTTACTTCTGTTGTAAATTACACTTGCACTATTAATTTAAAATAATTTAGATAAAATATTCTCGATATCATATCTTAGCTTCAAGTACAACAACGCTGAATAGCTCAGTTTTATCTTTAAAGAAAACTCTACAATGTAAGCATTCATTCATATTTATGATTATATATATTTCATATTATATATTTCATGAACTCTTGATAAACTTAAGTAAGTTAGTTAGAAACCTATGTGCAAGAAATCGAACTACTTCGTCACCCTACCCAAAAACTGTGTTTTGTCTTGTTCACTTGCTTAACAACTAGCAAAAACTACTAAGATGTAATAGAAATATTTACAATACTTTAATCTTAGCTAAAATGATACAAAAGAAGCAAGTAATAAAATCGAAATACTGAACAGCTAAACGATTCAATTGGGACTTATTGTTAAAAATCTGTAAAATGAACTTAAAGAACGGAAATGTGGAGAGGAAAATGAATAATTGATGGGATAAGTCATAATTGAATAAGATATTGTTATTAAGGAGATGATGGCGGAAAATTAACAGTTGAAGTTCAAACTTGGGCAGAAGGACCTGCAGGATGTTGTTAAGTGAACTTGCCATTTAGTTAATATATATTAATTTTTTTAATATATTAACTATATTTTACTTCTGTTGTAAATTACAAATATATTTGTAACAATATTAATTTGAAAATATTTAAACATAATATTTCCGATATCATATCTCATCTTCAAGTACTACAACGCTGAATAGCTCAGTTTTATCTTTTAAGGAAACTCAACAATGTTAGTATAGAAAATTGATTAATTTGTAATATAAATGATTAAAATTATATACCATGAACTCTTGATAGACTCTTAAATGATTAGTTATAAGCCGTGTGCAGAAAATCGAACTACTTCGTCACCCTACCCAAAAACTGTGTTATATCTTGTTCACAAGCTTAACAACTAGCAAAAACTACTAAGATGTAATAGAAATATTTACAATACTTTAATCTTAGCTAAAATGATACAAAAGAAGCAAGTAATAAAATCGAAATACTGAACAGCTAAACGATTCAATTGGGACTTATTGTTAAAAATCTGTAAAATGAACTTAAAGAACGGAAATGTGGAGAGGAAAATGAATAATTGATGGGATAAGTCATAATTGAATAAGATATTGTTATTAAGGAGATGATGGCGGAAAATTAGTAATTGAAGTTCAAACTGGGCCAGAAGGAGCTGTAGGACGTTGTTAAGTGAATGATAAATAACTTTTTGATTCAGTGTGTTACTTTATGCATTTATGTTAATGATGCATATTATGATCAACTTCCCTTCAAAAGTTCTGGGACATAATTTTTGGTTCTGGGACAATAATTTATTAATATATTTGACAGGATTATTGATCTTTATGAGTAATGAGTAAAAGATAATTTTCTAAAGTTTGTTTTAATAATATTTAGTTTACATGACCGAATTATTTAGTAATTATGGCTATTTGAGTATTTAATAATACATAATAAAGCAATATTAAATGCAATTAAAATAATTTGAGAATAATGTATACATAAATAATATGTTTATTATACGTTAACACTACGTTAACACTACTAGGTAACCGATCAACATTTATTATGATCAATGAGGTACAATATGACAATACATGTTTTCGATCATCTCCACTCCTTTCTCGAAATGCAAATGATCCCCAACAAACCTTTGCAGTACGTGCTACTGTTCCTGCTGGTGTCCCTCACCTCAGGGTCCCTATTCTGCTGGATCGTCCTGGAAAACCACTTCGCCCAGCACGACATGCCCGGCAAGAAGTACAACGGCTACGGCTTCATGACCTGCCTGCTCACCTTCGTCATCACCGGCACCGTGCTCCACATGAAGCTGCTGTCTTTGATCTTACAGAAAATGAAGTTCATGACCTCCATCTACATGGGCGTTGCCTTGTTCATCCTCGGCCTCATACTCATCGTCGTGGGCGCCCTGTACGTCCCGGAGCTGCTCTTCGCGGCCGAGATCCTGATCAGCTACGCCGGCAGCCAGATCTACGTGTCGATGTTCTGCCTGTTCCCCTGCTTCAAGCACCACGCCGTCAGCATGTCCTGCGCCTTCGCCACCTCGACCATGCTCCTCCAGGTCGTGGACGTCCCGGTGCCCTTCTACGTGCCATTTGTGGTCTGGATCGTCCTGCTGCTGCTTGTGACGGCCTTCTTCAAGCCGAACCAGCCAGAGAAGATCTTCACGCACTCGTCCAAGCTGGAGAAGATGAAGGAGGTCTTCAAGTACACGGAGCTGTACCCGGTCTACCTGAACGTCCTCTTCGGAATGGCCGCCAAGTCCTACTACCAGAACGGCTACTTCGCCAGGCTCGCCCACCTCGGCATCGACCCCACCAACATGCAGTACATCTACACGGTCTCCAACTTCTCCTCGATCCTGGCCGGCTTCTTCAACTTCCTCAAGCTAGAGCAGTCCCACGTGATCAACGTGGTGCTGTCCATCGTCTTCAACCTGCTCGTGCTCACCTACGAGAACGAGGTCACGATCGCCTTCAACCTCTTCCTCATGAACATCGCAATGACGGGCGTGGTCACCTCCTCTCTGAGCCTGTGCAACTCGATCTCGAACCTCTTCGAGTCCAACTCCTTCACCTACATCGCCCTGTTCCTCGGCGACATGATCGGCCTCATGTCCGGCGTGTCTCTTCCAATAAAGACCTCTGACTACCTCGTGGTGCTGACGTCCATGGTGATTCAGATTATTAGCGTCGGAACGCAGATGGTCGTCTGGAGACGCAAAATATTCAGCGGGAAGCAGGAGTACAAGGCGATCCCGTCTGAAAGCGCTACTGAAACAGAATAACTTTTGTGATCCATTCTATGTTACTTTATTTATTGTGTCAGTTATTCAAAGTGCAATAATTAATAAGAGTCTGCATTGCGATATTAACTCTGACACATTTTAATGATTCATATTTAATTTGTCCACTTCAATGACACTTTGGGATACTAATGTAATCTCACACTACCTTGTTGACCAAGTAGTTAATATGAAATATTTAATCCCATGCTATCCTAGAATGCAACTATTAATTTTAGAAAATTGTTCGCTATAAAATTTGGAGAATATTCATCTGTTGTTGGACCTCCGATTTGTCTTCGTTCCCCATAATTTTTTGTACGATTTAGTTTCGATTCAACGATTAAAACGAATCATATCCCTTGATTTGTCTAACTCAACTGGATTGGATCTTCCAACATTCGTTTCACTTTCAGAAATGAATATTGTGTATTTAAACGTGGCTTTTTCACAACCTTTAGTACAAGATCTATAATTTTAGACGTTATTAGACAAGCAAACTCATAAAGTTTTTGAGGAAATGATAACTAAATTAAAACTTCCAACTTAGCACCATTGTGCATGCAAATATATCTATAACATCGAACATTCCAGTGATTTACTAAATACAGATGCTCAGTATCACTTACGGCTTTACTTTGTAAGAATAATGCCCAACATTTCAGTTTTGAATGGTAGATTAATAACCCAAAAGGAACGGGCATTAGCGATCGTTTACTATCAGTAAGATAAAGCTGGTTTAACAGAGCAGTAGAAGTATTTTATTAAGCCGGACAAAAAGATTCAGCAACTACCATTTGAGAAGCATTTCTTCCACATGCAGGATTTAATTGATGTATTATAGACTGTTTAGTCTGAGAAGTGTAGCATTTGCAAGTAGTTGGATATGTTGCGTTACATGAAAACGCTTGAGTTTCCGGCCATTACTCCAGGGATAGTGATGGTGGACACTCCGTCCATTTCTCAGCTGTTTCTTTTGATTTTCTATTTGTTGGATGTGATAAAGTATTATTAGACTGCTGCGCACGAGAGTGCGTTGAATTACAAGCTTTTTGGGCACACCACTGCTCCTTTTTTGCGTTATTTATTGGCTGAGGGTCAGATCTCTCCTTATTTCATCGCCGAGGTGCTTTCTATTAATCATACTATATTAACGTAATAAGTACTGAGTCCGTACGCGTTTATAAACATAGCTGTGTGTATTCTACGTCACGACGGGTTCAAGTTTTATTTTCAGCAGCTTTTGATCAATAATTCCGGGTTCGAGTTCAGGCACCGCGATTTCTGCAGGCAGAACGCAGCATTGACGAATTTGTTCTTCAACATCGACTAGTAACTCAAATTTTTGATCAAGAAGGTTAAACTTGCTCCTAATTCAGAGCAGTTACCTCTTGACAGAGTGTATAACAAGTAAATTGAGCTCGTGATAGAGGACAAGTTCTGGTCAAGTGACGTTTTGAGTCTGAACTCAGTTTGCTACTTTCAAAAGTGCGTTCACAATAAGTTGAGTTTCCTCGAGGAACAAGTAACGGTCGCCCATAAAAACATCGTTTTGAACTCGGTTGATCTCTACAGAGATTTTTACGAAGGGCTCAGGGCAATTGACTGTCAAAGTGTGGCCAAGGCGAAGAATGAAGAACCGAAGGAGGTTGAGCTGTTCGGGTGGTACGGGAACTTGAAGAAGTGAAGGTGTATATTTTAATATGTAATTAATTAGTTTGAGTAACATAAATTATACTCACTTAATTAATGGTCTAAAAATGTCTAAAATTATCAGTATTTTATTTAATTATTTCATCACCTAAATCATCTTAGCTTCAATTCCCTTTAATATCCCAATTCTATTTATTACCACTTAAAGTACGAATCGTTAACGTTTTCAAAAGTGCGTTCGAGCAAGTAACGGTCGCCCATAAAAACATCGTTTTGAACTCGGTTGATCTCTACAGAGATTTTTACGAGGGGCTTAGGGCAATTGACTGTCAAAGTGTGGCCAAGGCGAAGAATGAAGAGCCGAAGGAGGTTGAGCTGTTCGGGTGGTACGGGAACTTGAAGAAGTGAAGGTGTATATTTTAATATGTAATTAATAAGTTTGAGATCATAAATTATACTTAATTAATGGTCTGAAAATGTCTAAAATTATCAGTATTTTTATTTAATTATTTCATCACCTTAACCCTTTGAACTGAAAAGTATAGTTTAATAGAGACCTTCCTTCTTTAGATAAGAGTCAAAATTGTTGTGTGAGTATATACCAACGTATTAGGACTTATCCTCACTCAACTCCGTTTTACCACCAACAGGCTTTAATTTCTAGAAAATTAGAATAATATCTTATTTAGAACCAGCTGTAACAGTGAGAACTTCTTCTGATCTATCATTATTAACAAATAAATAGAGTTGTTATATATTGTATTCATCTTGATTGAAATCAACTTTTGGTTAAAATTCATGTAGAATTTAGAATTTGGAAATTTGTATTTCATTTGGAAATTCAGATTTCAATCTACTTTTATTGAGGTATAACATCAAAACTCATATTTGAATGACTCGAGTCTGCACAGCCACTCCCTCGTATTATAGTTGAAGAATTAAAAGTGGGTCAATTGCAAGCGAAGTACAAAATAATGTTAGACAAATCGACTACAAAAATATCGCAAACCCATGCCAACAACACAGAACCATGTTCCATTTATATGATCATTGACCTTTTTAAAATTTCGATCTTACGACCCAATATTTTAGAACATTATATATTCTATTACCTTTTGTTACTTGATCCAAGACCATCACTTGTACTTAACGTTATATTTTTTGATTGGCTGTTATTTTAGTCACATTGATCATTGGGCGATATTGTTGGGCATGTTATGGGTGTGGTAATCTAATAGTAAGTTAGAATATACGTAAATATCATGATATTATAAATGTCTATAAATGTAAGAATTTGTTAACTTTGTGAATCACTCGATATTTTATAAAATAAATATCATGGGAAATCCTATGGAAATTCAATTATTTGTAATAAGTGGTTAAAATAATTCCACGCTGACAGAACAAGTGCCTGATATGCACCACTTCAGTTTAAAGAGTTAATCATCTAAGCTTCAATTCCCTTTTAATATCCCAATTCTATTTATTACTGCTTAAAGTACGAGTCGTTAATGTTTTCAAAAGTGCGTTCATGACAAGCTCATTTTCTTGACAGAGTAGGTAACAGTGGGTAAGGACTCATGGATACACTACTTCATCTTGGAGAACCGATATAACCTATCTTAGATGAATATTTATATATTCTATTCATTAATTTCTATTGAAACTTAAATTGCATCTTAATCGTTCAAATGCTAATTCCATATAATATGCCACTTCTATTTTCCACTTTAAGATGAATTCCTTAAGAATAAGAACTCGATTTATTTGTACCGGGATTTCTACGAGGGCAATTGATTGTTATAGTATGGCCAAGGCAAAGCACGAACAGCCGACAAAAGTGGGGCTATTTGGGAGGACGAGAATATGAAGAAGTGAGTATATTTTGATCATTATTTTGAAATGTAAACTATATTCAGAGTCATAAAAACACTTGTTCATGTTTTCGTGTTTAAATATCTGCGAGTAACAATAATTGTTTATTAAGGATTTCGTTTAAATCTTCCCCGTGAAGAAATTCAGATGTCCACCAGTAACAAGGGCTTATGACAAAGAAAGTTTGAACTCTTTGAAATAGTCTAGAATAACAATAATTAATTATATGTATTGTATAATGAACTAAGATTTATTGTTTGAAAAATTATTGTTGTCCGATAAATAAATTTAATATTATGTGATTTACACTAAATTTCACTTCAATTATTAATTTTTCAAGAAGATCAAATGCTTAGATAAGACGAATACAGTTCTAGGCACAGTTAAAGTAGACAATCGGAATCTAGCCAGTCACATTCTGGTATACGCTAAGTTTTGCCGACCATATACAGTCAGGAACCAGAATAGTAGATTACATTTAAATAAACTAAAAATTAAAAAATGTTATCATTTGTCGAAAGTTTGATGGCATTAAACGAATAAAGAAACGAATAGATCGCTGCAAAAGATTTATAGATAATCGCATTAAACGAATAAAGAAACGAATAGATCACTGCAAAAGATTTATAGATAATCGCATTAAACGAATAAAGAAACGAATAGATCGCTGCAAAAAATACAAAGATATTTGAACTTGAAAATCAACTAAGATAATTTAAACTCAGGGAACTCTATTATGAATGATCAACTATTATTTTTCTTATCCAAATATCATTCTAAAAATGATGCTGAGTCTGATTTGTGTTTCATTAGTGAAAGCATAAATATTATTGAGACTTTCGAAAGCGAAACATATATAATACTATAAAATTGAGATATACTCATATTCACTTATTCATATTTCTGTATTTTTGTTTCGAAAGTTATTCCTTTTCTTATTGTTCCATCATCTGCATTCTTACAAAACTTATGCACATGGCTCTCACGTGTTTTATCATGTCGTCTATTCTAGAGATTTGAGAATCTATTATTTGCTCGTGGCTTGATACTTTTTCTTTGAAACACTATAACTCTAATATTTGAGTTTGTATTCTACGAATGAGAAGTTCATGTTTAAATTATTCGTCAATATCAATATTTGAAGCTTTACATGTTTTAATACCGGATGGCCTTATTTCAAGACCCATTATTCTTGGTGATTTAACTTGTTCTTAGTTAACATCTATGTTCAATGTTAATTAAGTGACATATTATTCTCTTTGAATATTTAGATTGGAAGACGACTTATTCATAAAATTTTTAGTTAATTTTGATGTGATAGCTTTTCTTGCTGATTTAGGCTCGAAGTAATAGTTCATTTGAGGTGTGTGGTTTTAAAAACATAATCTGTTAAGAAAATGTCTGGAAAGAATAATAAGAAAAAATTATAAGATTTACATTATTTATTACTACAACATGTTATATTATTTAAATCATAATTATACATTGATTACTAAGAATAAATTTTTTGTTATCAAAAATCAATGAATACATATGAAATTTGTAGATTTCTTTACTTCTTTGCTTCCATAGTACCCAATTTTATTAATATATGCAAATAGGAATTGCTCTGCTTCTTCACTGGCCAAGTTAAATTTTTTAAATATCATCTTATACAGTAGTGATTCTATAGTGATATATTTAATACGTTACCAAACGGTGACAATGTTCGACAGTTATGATTATTATGTTTATACTTTAATTTAAGTTTATACAAATTTAATAACTCCTATATTATCTAATCTCAACAAAATTGTAATTCTTATTTGTTAAAACATTTTCACAGCCCTTCAATAAGATATTTTGCTTCTGGGTCTTCAATAATTAATTGTTCGGCCATTTCTTTGAGTTGTTGTATGTCGACTTCTTCTCCAGCTGCTTACCTGATTTTGAGGTCTTCCATCTCGTACCTGATTGGGTGCTCGTACCTAATTCCGATTATTATGTACTTTTAAATTGACTTCAGCTGGTCAAACATCCTCTTATCCTATATATTAAGTTTGACTATCGTTTGACCTAGTTCCTTAGCGTTTTCCTTGATTAGTTCCTCTTCCGTTTCGGATTTTGCGTTTAAAAGCTCTTCGTACAGCTCGTTCACTCTTGATTTGTACTTAAACTGCTCCTGTATTTGAGTTAAGGGGTCGGAACTTAAGTATTCTGAAGTGGAAAGGAACTTAAGTTCGAAAGATTCGAAGGTGGATTCGAAATTGTTGAACACTTCGGCCGAAACGGTTATTAGGTGCTTTTAAAGTGAAGTGGACGTCAATTACATCAAATTTTACTTTATTTGCTTCTTGTAAACGTAAAGATGCTCCAAATCCTACTTCGTATACTAAAGCTACTTTATTTCTGACAAATCGGACTCAATTTGTATTTTCAAAACAATGTCCTCCTCAGATAACTCGAATTTGGATTTAACTTACACCTTATTCAAAGCCTAAACAAACGAAGCAAACTTCATACCAAGCTCCAAAGACTAGGTTTGCGTTATCTCCTACTTCAACTCCTCTAACTGTGAAGAAATTTATAGCAACCGCTCCTGAGAAGCAGAACTCAACTCAGCTAAATATTATTCTATTTTTTAGTCCAGAGCTACTTACTCCTACTTTTACTTGACAGTTAGAATTGCATTGATATACTAATCAGTTACAGATTTCTGATTCAAATCCAATATATCCGTTTAAATGACTTTTAGCTAGCGCTCTATATCTTATAAAGAAGCTAAGTCCTACGATTTAACCGTACTCAACAATAAGTTATTAATTTTTGCAATAACAGATTCCATATATGTGAGGTGGTAAATAAACATATTGCACATAAAATACAGTAAATAATGATATAATTGAGTGAAAAGACTATATTCAATCTATTTATAATAATTAAATTGTTTATAATATAATAAAGGATCACAAAAGTTCTTCTGTTTCAGTAGCGCTTTCAGACGGGATCGCCTTGTACTCCTGCTTCCCGCTGAATATCTTGCGTCTCCAGACGACCATCTGCGTTCCGACACTAATAATCTGAATCACCATGGAGGTCAGCACCACGAGGTAGTCAGAGGTCTTTATCGGAAGAGACACGCCGGACATGAGGCCGATCATGTCGCCGAGGAACAGGGCGATGTAGGTGAAGGAGTTGGACTCGAAGAGGTTCGAGATCGAGTTGCACAGGCTCAGAGAGGAGGTGACCACGCCCGTCATGGCGATGTTCATGAGGAAGAGGTTGAAGGCGATCGTGACCTCGTTCTCGTAGGTGAGCACGAGCAGGTTGAAGACGATGGACAGCACCACGTTGATCACGTGGGACTGCTCCAGCTTGAGGAAGTTGAAGAAGCCGGCCAGAATCGAGGAGAAGTTGGAGACCGTGTAGATGTACTGCATGTTGGTGGGGTCGATGCCGAGGTGCGCGAGCCTAGCGAAGTAGCCGTTCTGGTAGTAGGACTTGGCGGCCATTCCGAAGAGGACGTTCAGGTATACCGGGTACAGCTCCGTGTACTTGAAGACCTCCTTCATCTTCTCCAGCTTGGACGAGTGCGTGAAGATCTTCTCTGGCTGGTTCGGCTTGAAGAAGACCGTCACGAGCAGCAGCAGGACGATCCAGACCACAAATGGCACGTAGAAGGGCACCGGGACGTCCACGACCTGGAGGAGCATGGTCGAGGTGGCGAAGGCGCAGGACATGCTGACGGCGTGGTGCTTGAAGCAGGGGAACAGGCAGAACATCGACACGTAGATCTGGCTGCCGGCGTAGCTGATCAGGATCTCGGCCGCGAAGAGCAGCTCCGGGACGTACAGGGCGCCCACGACGATGAGTATGAGGCCGAGGATGAACAAGGCAACGCCCATGTAGATGGAGGTCATGAACTTCATTTTCTGTAAGATCAAAGACAGCAGCTTCATGTGGAGCACGGTGCCGGTGATGACGAAGGTGAGCAGGCAGGTCATGAAGCCATAGCCGTTGTACTTCTTGCCGGGCATGTCGTGCTGGGCGAAGTGGTTTTCCAGGACGATCCAGCAGAACAGGGACCCGGAGGTGAGAGACACCAGCAGGAACAGCAGCACGTACTGCAAAGGTTTGTTGGGGATCATTTGCATTTCGGGAGTGGAGATGATCACTCAGCTAGAAACTTATAGATAATAATTAAAATGATAGAAGAATATGATTAATCAAAATATGAATTATTGTTAAACTAATAAGAATAAGCGTATGTTCATTTTAATAATTATTTTAATAAACGCATTACATACAATTAGGTCAACTGATTACATACGTTAGACATACAATAATAATTCATACTCCCTTAATATTCACAATTCAATTAACTAAATTTTAATTAACGAAGTTGATCACCCATATCCAAAAAATATGTTAAAGATACAATATTCAATGTGTAAGATTAGGATACAGTTAGATGATTTTATTTAACGAGAAACAAATTAAATAAAAGAACTTTTTTCAAATAAATGAATCGTGATGTGTGCGTAAGTACAACTTCTCAACAAAGTAACAGCTATTTCCCAAATAACATTTTTTAAACACATAGTTGATCGCATTAAATGGAGCGAAGTTGATCACCGTTTTTTCAAAGTGAAAGCATAATTATTAATATCAAGGAATTAAAAACACTAAAGGTGTTTTTTAAATAAATATGATAATAAATATGAATTAAATAGATAAAACCAACATTCCACACCAAGAATGTAAGAACTAGAAATAAGCAACAAACCTTTGCAGTACGTGCTGCTGTTCCTGCTGGTGTCTCTCACCTCCGGGTCCCTGTTCTGCTGGATCGTCCTGGAAAACCACTTCGCCCAGCACGACATGCCCGGCAAGAAGTACAACGGCTACGGCTTCATGACCTGCCTGCTCACCTTCGTCATCACCGGCACCGTGCTCCACATGAAGCTGCTGTCTTTGATCTTACAGAAAATGAAGTTCATGACCTCCATCTACATGGGCGTTGCCTTGTTCATCCTCGGCCTCATACTCATCGTCGTGGGCGCCCTGTACGTCCCGGAGCTGCTCTTCGCGGCCGAGATCCTGATCAGCTACGCCGGCAGCCAGATCTACGTGTCGATGTTCTGCCTGTTCCCCTGCTTCAAGCACCACGCCGTCAGCATGTCCTGCGCCTTCGCCACCTCGACCATGCTCCTCCAGGTCGTGGACGTCCCGGTGCCCTTCTACGTGCCATTTGTGGTCTGGATCGTCCTGCTGCTGCTCGTGACGGTCTTCTTCAAGCCGAACCAGCCAGAGAAGATCTTCACGCACTCGTCCAAGCTGGAGAAGATGAAGGAGGTCTTCAAGTACACGGAGCTGTACCCGGTATACCTGAACGTCCTCTTCGGAATGGCCGCCAAGTCCTACTACCAGAACGGCTACTTCGCTAGGCTCGCGCACCTCGGCATCGACCCCACCAACATGCAGTACATCTACACGGTCTCCAACTTCTCCTCGATTCTGGCCGGCTTCTTCAACTTCCTCAAGCTGGAGCAGTCCCACGTGATCAACGTAGTACTTTCTGTTGTATTTAATCTTCTGATTTTAACTTATGAGTGCGAGTTTACAATTTCACTGAATCTTTTCCTTATGAATATTTCATCCACAGGTGTTATAACATCGGCTTTAAGTTTATGCCCAACAGAATCCAACTTATTTGAATCCAATTCAATTGTATATATTTCTATGTTCTTAGGTGATATCATAGGAATGGCATCAATGTTAAAAATAAATATGAAAACTATGGATTTGGTAATTGTCTCAACCAGTATGATAATGTAAATATTTAGTGCGTCCACTTTTACGATTATTTTCAAGAAGAAGTTATTTAAGTCAAAGTATGTTAAACTTTCTGAGCTCAAGGGGGTTAGAGATGAGCTGGGGGATTTCATGTGATTATCCGTTTTAAAGATATATTTCATTCGTTCATTATTTTTACAACCTCTTCAATATTAAGTTGTTCAAAATCCTTGTCAAGTGCGAATAGTGTTTCGAAGCTCTTTTGAACAAACGTTGCTTCGTTTTCGGTAAGTATTTGGTCTTTGTACTGCAGGTTTCCTTTTATTTGGTTTTTGTACGTGTATATGTTGATGCTGATGAGTTCGATTGCGGATTTGATGCTGAGTTGGAATTCGATGTCTTCTTTGAATTCTCCCATGTTGCTGATTTCGATTCTGATCCATTTTCCGTCGAAGAGGTGATCTGTTCTTTTTTCCAAATCTGCTTTGTACTGCATGAACAAATCCCTATCAATTATTTTATTTTATATCTGTGTTTTAAGTTCTGCTAGTACATTCTATATAATAGTTGTATTGTTAACTTAGCAGTTTAAGCTGAATGTGGAGTAGAAATTGAGCAGCGAGTATTTGCAATCTGTGAACGGGCGGACGTTGATGCAGTTCCCCACTCCAACGTAATTTTAAGTTGAACCGCTGATTTGGTTGAAAATGAGGGAAGTGAACAAATTGAAACGCTCGTTCAAATTACTTTTGTAGTTTAAATTCGATTTGAATTATTTATTCTTCAGAAAATGATCATTAAAAGGTTTTGGAGTGAAAAGAAGCTTCACCTCGGCCGGTAAAATGAAAGGACGACTTTTTATCTCGTCCTGAAACACAAATGAAGGGGACACACACAAACCGGAATTCTAAATAACAACTTCATTAGAAATAAACGAGTTTACAATCTAACGGACAAGAGTACCGTCACCAATCGCATGCGCAATCGAAAACAAAAGCCCAGAAGGTAACACTGTCAAAGAAGACAACGGCCTGAAATCTTACTAAGAAAACTGAGCTACAAAATCATTGAATTAAAGATCCGAGTGATTTACAACGTACTGAATGGAATCATTCAGCACTAATTGCTTGTTTTACTCATCATAGCTGTAATAAAAGCTCTAAAATTTGTTTAAATGTTGCTAAAATGAAGTCAAGTCGCTAATTTACACCAGAGTATGCATTATACACTTTTAATTCAGCATTACCTGTTCCCAAGCACTAGCTTCTCTTTTCATTTAAGATGAGACGAGATACAATCAACATTATCTCATCAGACATAAACTATATCTAAATTTAACAAACTACACTCCAAACAATGAAAGTATCTATTCTGGGCTTTGGATAGAGTGAGCTTAACACAGAAAAAACTGAAAATGTTAGAGATATAATAGAGTATATGCTGCTATCACATGGAATTACTTCAGAGTCATTAACAATTTTCTCTCTGGTTAACACTAAAACATAAGAAATATATGAGCTTGACTAAACTGTGTTGTGCTCATCAGACTAAGAATATTAAATAATACCAAGGCATTTCACAAACGTTGACGTAAATATGCCGTACAATTTAATGTATTGTACAGTGGTGGGCCCTCGAAATGCTTTTTTGAATTAGGAAGAAGAATGAAGTTTATTATTTGAATCTTACTTATATCACTGCCCGGCTCAATAATGAGTGTGTTCTCCCTCCTCATCAATACACTCATTAACTCTATTTACTATTGATTTGTAAAGTGCTTCAATCACATCAAGGCCTGGTTGAGCCTTGGATAGCTGTGCTACAATAATTAACGTATATAACTCTGTATATACTTCAATAATAAGTTTCAACTTTACCTAACGTTGTATAATTTAACAATCAAGAAAATTGATTTCTCATTATGAAATGGAAGTGGAAGATCATAAGTAAAATAACTGTTGTTTTAGAGTAGCATCAATATATTATTTAATGCTGGGCCCGACTAACCCACTTGATTCCATTCTTCAAGAAACAAAAATGCATTCATTATTTGAATATTGAGAATGAAAGCGACTGTAACTACCTGAATTATAATTCTAATTAAGCGAAGTACCAATACTTCATCTTGAGCTCCCGGTTGAGATTGAAAGAAAAAGTCCTCCATTGTTTTTCGTGATTAAGAAATACCTAAAATCGTTCAGATTGACCCAGTTGAAGATGAACACCGAGGTCCTCTGCAGGTCCAGTGCTTGCGCTACTAGTTATAAATTACATATTGCGTCCGTATACCAATCATTGGATCCTCTTATTCTTTTCTCCAATCAGGCTTAACTACCATATATTTTCGAGATAAAATCTTTCATAAATTAGTTTTGTTGACTAAAACGTAGAAATTACACAGGGACATCTTAAACAAGTGATATAACTAGTTCAGATTGGTACAATATTTTATGAATTCATCCGTTGGACCCAGAAATGAAGAGAATACAAACGCTTCAGAACTGCCTAAGTTTGTTAAGTGAATTAGTTGACCTTCCCTAAACATCTTCTACCGCGTTTATTTTTGTCATTGCCGTCCTTTTATTGCATGTGGTAATTTCTATTTTTCCTTTTTGGAATATTAAATACCGACTTTGAATAGTCGATTATGGTCTAATACGATCGAAATCATATTTTTGGCCCTCTTGTGTTAATGAGTAGTTCATGAATAATCTCCAACTTGAGATTATTTATTGGAATTTGTCATCCGCATTAGAAGTGGCAAAATATTTTAATATATAATTACTCACATAGTAAACAAGAAAAAGCAATTCCACCTCCCATAACTGTATATTATGTTATTGTTATCGGATGTATAGCTAAAATCTGTGGAATTACACAGAGATTTCAATAATAAGACTTGCTATGATGACTTAAATATTGTTTAAGCAAACCAATACAAAAACTAAGGAGCCAATTAACCACGAGTCTGGAATTACCTATCTTAAAAAGCACTTTGAAGCTTCTGGCGAAGAGGAGTTGTATTATTAGTTCACAGTTAAGTTGCACGAGTTATTCCCAGAGAGGTAGAAGTGTATGTACAGAAGAGTTACAGAGCACATTCAAAGAATCGATTTGATGTTTTTGGACGAGTTCAAGGCTCTTACTTTGTAGAATCAAATAGTGGCAACTGTAAAGTTGTATTTAGAGTCCAGTTATCACCATTTTTACTACTATCCCGTTTACGATAGAGATATCGACTGGACCTCAAGTGTAGGTTTGGCTCAGGATGGTATGTGCATGGTAGATTCCGAGTTGCAGCTTGGTTATTTATATCTCCCTTATTCAAGCTTCAAGATCGAGTCGATAACCGAGCACACGATTGTATTGAAAACAACAGCCAAGGAAGCCCGTGACATGGAGCAGAGTACGTACGTTGAAGATGACGACACGGACACACGCACGGTCTTCAGGTCCCTTACGCGCATTGACATCCCGGTGTACCCGAAGATATCTGAGAAGCACAGCATGCGTCCGATAATGTCCTACAAAATTGAATAAGCCAAGCAAACAATAATGACCGCAAGTTACGCTGACGAGCCCGAGGTTCCACTCCCCGAAAATTCTGACAAGTTGCGTCACCATTTAACGATAACGTTCAAAAATCAGAATCACACCGAAAATTTCGCAAAAATAGTTCAAATGTATCAAACGCAGGAAAAAGCACCGAACCCGGACTCGGACCTGAACAGGAACCTCCGCATCCAGTCCCGCACTACCACTGAGCTATTCCAGTCGCTGTATCTTAACAACACCACCAGGTTCTGCTCCGTTCCGTCCAAAAAACTCATGAACCAAATTGACCTGATCAATGACCTGTATTACTTCCGCTCCAAAAAACTCATCCTTAACGACTTCGAGTTCTCAAACGAAGAAATGCACCACATCACCATCAGAGCCATCGTGGCCTCAATTGTCGCCGTCCTCAACTTCAAACCAAAACACAACACAATCGTCATCAAAGACACAGAACGCAGCATCAGATTCACCAGCGGCTCAGGCACACCATACAGCCCATTCGTACCACAAATGCCACAAATGTTCAACAACATAAAAATACAAAAATTCTCACTCAACAGTAACAACTTCCAACAAATCGAATTCGTAAGCGAACTCATGCCACTCCTGAAAAACCACCAAGTCAAACAAGACCTCATCGTTCTACACATCACAGAAAACGTACTCAAATAAAAAGGAGCTATCATGATCGCAGACAAACTCAAAGCATACAAAAGCCTAGAACAACTCAACATCTCAAACGCAAAAGTCGGACCCACCGGAGTAAGCTGCGTCCTGTATCTACTCGATTTCAACAAACAATACCTCAGAAGCCTGTCCATCGCACAATGCAAATTCAAAACCAAGAACCAAATAAGATAACTGGCCACATATATTGTAAACTGCTTCAAAAATAACATGGACTTCGTATATTTGGATATATCTGGATGCATCAAAACACTCGCTCATGCCGAAGCCTTCGTTATAGCTCTTGAAAATTACAAAATACCCACAATCTGCGTTAAAGACACCATTCCAGAAGTAGCTGATTCTATTAGCAGGGCTGCTGTTAAAATAGAGTTGTGAGCAGTTTTCTTTTCTAATGTCATACAATATCTACATTTATAATAAATTAATTCTGTTGCACATTCTTAATTCCAACATTTGTGAATTCTATCCTATTTGAGTGTATTTATTATCTACTTACTATTTTGTAATATAATATTTAAATGAAAATGCCACCAATACCACTTCAAATGAATCGCCAATTTGTGAAAGTAAATTAAATATAATAATTCTAACCTAGTTAGTAAACATAGCAAATTCTATAGCGCTTTGAGAGGAAATCTATAGTTAAAAACGCAGTTTTGTTGGAGAAAACGAAGCAAAAATTGGTTGATGTGTCTGCTTCATATTTTCCACCAACAAAGAAGGTAAAAGTAGTGGAGGAAACTGTTTAAAATAATTAGGAGTTCACACTCCCGAAGCTGAATAGGCAAACGTAATCCAATTTCATAAAAGTAATAAAATAAGACAATGCTAATTTACCAAAAGATAACACTTCTTCAAATGCTAATTTATAGCTGAGCAAATAAAATGATTTCAAAGCCAGAATCACATTCAGCTCGCAGTCCATGCGCTGGAACGATGACGAACTGATTAAAAGTGAACAATAAATAATCGACGAGCAGAGAAGACAGCTTAAGGATAAACTAATCCATGAAAGAAAACAAATTGGATTATAGTTTCGAAATACACAAACACAATATCAACTCAGCCTCGAAAAAATGTAGTTGGAATGGCGTTACAACGTTAAAGCTCACAACTACGAGGACCAGGACGAAGAAATTAAACAGTTCATGAAAACAAAGTAAAAAGAGCTTAAATAATACTCTAAATAACTATTTAACCAAAAATACGAAATATTATAAGATAAAGCATCAACTGGAGAGAAGGACCTGTACAAATAACAGCTTTCCAAAATGCGCAAAGTGTTTGACACATTTATTGACAAAATGGTCGTTCAACAAGCACAAACATACGAATACAGATTAATATTTTACGAAGATATTCTAAAAATGAATAGGCTGGATTTAACTAGTGATAAAATTGATTTCTATCTCCTTGATGATATAGAAAATGCAGAATAACTAAAAAGAGACGAACTGTACATAACTGAATTTGGGTTTTCAGAATAATCTATTGAAGTTATCAATTCAAATATAGATAAAGTTGGAAAAGCGCTAGAAATACTGCAATAAAAGTACACATAATAAAAAGCTCTTAAAAATCCATATTCGTGCATAATTAAAAAGCTAATTAAGATTGAAAAGATATATTAACACAGCTTATAAGATTTAAGGAGTATCAAGCACTTAAAAGTTATCATGGAGTTAATGGATTAGATCAGATCTAAACTATATATTAAAATTATTAATGTTGATTTAATAAGCTAAGCAATTAGACTGCACCAAACAGCTTTATTAGAAATAATTGATAAAACGAAGGATAAGTTATAAACTGAGCTGAATTACACGTAAAACGAACTTTATGTGCAATACTAAATATCAATAGAAAATTATTTCGAGTAGTAAATTAAAGATTGCCAGAATATATTTTAGCTGGAAGAATTGGCTAGAGCGTATACAACGGAAAAGTAGCCCTATTACAAGAGATCCGCTGTCCCCTCTGAAACTTTCGAGATTTAAAGTGAGGAAGACAGCACCGACGATTTTATAGTTAAAAAGCTGAAATTGAAGGACTTTATGCAATTCCTACCAGTTGACATATTACAAACGCACACAAACACAACAGTACACAGTACCAAAGCTTAAGAAAACTCACCTGAACCTGAATAAATTATTCCAATATAACCGTTAGCTGTCTAAGAAGAAATAATAGCTGTTAACCCTTACATCCCAAATCTCAACCCCATACAAGAATAACGAAATAATAAATAAATATTTAAAACCGACTCTGAAATAAAACAAAATGAAATTGAACAAAATGAAAACATTGAAAAGAAAATTGAAATAAATACAGAACCAATTCTTGAACTGAACACAAACGAAATCGAAGCCAAAAATAATGAGCCGGAACAAAATGAAAAGAACGAACCAGAAATTGACCTTGATGAAAAATAAAATAAAAAATCTGTTCCTGAGGCAGTTGAGTAACCGAACGAGTAGCCTTAAATAGAGTTAAATATTCTTTCAAACGAGTAGTTAGAGTGATTTTGTTATTAAGTTATGATTAAAATATCTGTTATTTGTAAAATATCTATGTTATAATATAAATGATTAAAAATGTCATGATAAAAATGAAAATATCCTGTTTACTGGTTATTATCAAAATTTAATAACTTCTAGAATAATATTTATATATTATAATTATTGTTTAAAATTGTAAATTATAAATATTACAATTCAATTTATAGTCAATTTATATCCCTTACTCATTGTTTGTTCCTTTTTGGAGCATAAAAGTGGTTTTGATGCCACTTTACAATTAGTTACGTTCTATTTCGTTCATTTCTTTAATGATTAACTATTAACTTTCCACATATGCCCACAAAATTATTACCAAAATTCTTGTGATTAATCTAGGAACTATTTAGAAGTTCTGGACGCCAGAAATTCATGAGCACATACGGATATATTAACGAGAAACCTAAAATTCAGTACAACAAATATGAGACATTTACTATCCTTTACTACTGAATTTAAGTTTATGAACTAATACAGACATTCATTTGAGAGCTTATTGAAGCGCTTAGTTATCAAGTTGCAACTTGTCCAGCTCAGTTTGCTGCATTTAAAGTTAATTTTTAAGGAGGAGCAGATTAGGATTCAATTTTGTTTGCGGCTAGAAATTTTGTTTTTCTTCGTTATCCTTTTACTAAATTTAGAGCTTCATAAGCTTCACCTCACAGCTAAGATTTAAAACGGAGTCATGGAGCTCCTCGTTCTCTTTCGCGAGATATTCAAGACGGTTCATTTTATTTTCGAGCTATCCCAAAAGAGGCGACTAATTTATAGGCGATTTGAAATTCTACAAGTTTATCTGTTTTTAAACTAGATCTTTCTCAGCCAACAGATCCTTTACTTGTTTCTCCAAAAGCACATTTGCTTGTTCAATAAGTGCAAATTTTTACTACTCCTCAGTTACTTGTAAATTCAGTGCATTGTTTGTTTAATTCAAATTATTGACCTGATTTTGCAGATCTTGTATTAATTTGAAGTTTTGATCGATTTCAGCATGTAATTCGTTCTATTTCAAAAGTTATTTTTATAAATCGAATGTGATTCTCTGAAAACTCTTTAATTGTTATTGTAACATGCTAGGGCTATCTATTTAGCATACAGAACTTCCTAAATTTTTGTACACTGGTGAGGTTATTTCAAGTTTAGCGTTGAATGTTTAGTATTGTGTTCCTATAATTTAATATTCGTTCTAAGCTTATTTCTAATCAACTAGCAGTTTTTAATATCCGATTTTGTCCATTTGTATCAATTATTTGTCAGTTTACGAACTTTTAGATATTTTAAACTAAAAATCGAATCCTTAGTATTTAATTTAATTCATTTACATTGTTTCAGTTTACATTTATGTACACGAATCTTTAATATTTAATTCAGTTTAAGTCAATTAATCGTTTTCAATAAAGTGAACCTACGTAGTATTGTCCTTAACTTCAATAATGATTTCATTTGTTTATTAGTGTTTATTTTCATTTTAAGGTTCTGTTTACAAAGCAATTGTATTTAGTCTGAACATAATTTTGTTTATCTCTGTTTGTGATTCAAAATCTTTATACTATTTAATTTCGGTTTGACATTCGTTGTTCAGGAGTGGGATGTACTCATGTTGTGTTTGGGATTCAGCTTATTCTATCAGAGTTTATTGAAAACTTGATTATATATTTTATTCAGTTTGAGTTGATTGATGAGTGTTCTGTTATATTATGTTCTGGAGTTATTGACTGCTTAGTACTGTGTCTTGATGAATGGTAGGAGCTGAGAACTAAGCAAGTACATTAAATAAATTAGTTTGGTTCGAAGATTTCAATGTTTACTTTTCATTTGATTCTTCAAGATGTTATTCAGGTTCAGAATTAAGCAAATCTTGCGCTGATATTATTTATTAGGAGTTTGATAAACTATTGCTCATTTTATGATGTAAAGAGAAATCTTATAACGCAGCTAGCATTTAAGTTGTGGAATTAGCTTAAGGGCGATGAACAATTGTTTATGATGATATAACCTACGAATCTGCCATACTTAAATTCAATTCTGGATCAGTTTATACTTCAATTTACTATCCATGCTCATCAATTATAATCTACGACTGATTTAATTGCTCAATATTTTCTGACATAGATTTAATAATTTCTCCGAGTCTAAAATCGGTAAAAAGTGTTTGAGTTACGCTTTATTTCTCTTCGCTTGCAAATCTCTTTTTATTTATTTTTATATCCGGAAACTCCTGATATTTGCTCAAATTCATATATTTTTAAAACAGGGGTGGTGTTATTATGTATTCACTTTTGCGATTATGCAAGTGTATGAAATAAATTATTCTTGTAAAATGCCACTTCATATTCATGTCTTCCTTAAATTAGGCCGTGAAGAAAACGTAGAAGTTGACCGTTGTGGTCGAAAATGCGTTCTTGGAAACAATATAGGTGCGTGACAAGTACCAGCTGCTGAATTCGGACGACCATCACGCTGAGATGGCCCGCGCGAAGCGCCCAATGGAGAACGCGCGCCCGGACATCGTCCACCAGCTCTTACTGCAGCTCTTCGACTCACCGTTAAACAAAGCCGGGCTCCTCCAAGTTTACATCAGGACGAACCAGAACCAGATTATTCACATAAACCACACGACCAAGATCCCGCGCACGTTCGCCCGTTTCTGCGGCCTCATGGTCCAGCTCCTCTACAAGCACCAAATCAGAGCGGCCGAAACGAACGAGATCCTCATGCGCCTGATAGCCGGACCCATCACAAAGCACCTCCCAATGAACAAACCGGTCGTTGAACTCGAGTACGAGCAGGGCTCCAAGATAGTCCCAATAAACGAATACGTCCAAAAATTCAAAGAAGAGGACGAAGTGGTGTTCGTAATCGGAGGATTCGCACGCGGAAACGTTGAAATCGACTACTCAACAGAAAAAACGGCCATCAGCCAGTACCCACTGTCGGCCGCAGCAGTCGCTGCCAGAGTCACCGCCGCGTTCGAAAACCTATGGGGCGTTATTTGATGTTGAAATGATGGTATAGTTACAATATTTTAGTTATTTAAGCGATAATTATATTAGACAAAATGCCCACGAATACAGTTGAACATAAATATACTTTGAAAAAAACGTAAATATACTTTGAAAATATATATGGCCATATTAGAAACTACACACATACGTAGAAACTACTATTAGATTTTGTGCTCGAAAATCAAACAGTGTCCACTAAATGTACTGTAAAATCCCGGCTAAGGTAGCCCTCGACCGCTCCCACTTAAGGTAGCCTTACTCGCTTTCTAGAGCACTTTTTGGCATTTTCAGCCAAAACTAGGGTTAAATGGATTCATTTTCAATATATTAATTTGATATCATAAATATTATTACAAATATTGTATATTTTGAATATATAGTTATTATAATACATTTTATAGTGACACCACTCCAAACAAGAATATATAATATTGTTTTGAAGTGCTTATTCTTTAATATATACTGTCATTTAAATAGAAAACTGCACTATAATAAATATTACTTAAATAAATATTGTTAAAAGTTGAATTAATAAAATATAAATAATACTATACTTAATTTCATGTAAATGTGTGTGGTTATAATATTTTAATATGTGCTATTATATCATATATAGATTATTTTAGTAAATATTTTTCACATCAAAAAGAACAAATTATATAATTTGATTTAATAACCTTCTAAATACGATTTGATATCATTTAATTTGGTTCCTAGTTAAGGTAGCCTTCATGATTTTCAGAAAAATTTCCGAGGGCTACCTTAGCCGGGATTTTACAGTATTTCATCCACTAAGTTGTCCAAAATGATAATGTTTTGGGCTTTTCCATGTTTTGATACTATATCACATTTATTATATATAATATGAAGTTCTGCATATATGAACCCAACTATGAGTTGGCCTCCGCAACTAGGTACAATTACCTAACATAACAATTTCAGAAGAAATAATAAAATTTCGTACCTTTCCGAGGTGGTTTATTTTTAATTTAGTAATTTAAAATTATAGGAAGCGCTCACTAAAGAAACAAAAAATATAACTTGGAAGTTATATTTTGTTCAGATTGATATCAAAATACATCGTCATTCAGTTTCATTTCTCAAAGAATTAAGATTCAATTTATGATAAAACTTACTCCTCTAAATATCATCGGCAGTCAGCTCCCTCGCTCTGGTTGATTCAGAAATTACAAATAACTTAAAACTGAACTCTTTTTTGAATTATCAATCCTGAATGTCTTTCTTCATCAATTACGCACAGATACTGATTAACCTCTCCTCAAATTTGCTGGTATTTTTAAATAACGTAAGTAGCATTACATATTTAATAATTGAAAATATCATATTTCACTCAACATCCATTATCATTAATTTAGTAACTGATTCCATCATTAACAACTTTAAATACACAATTGGTTACAGATACCCCATTTATAGTTGAAAAACCCAAAGATTGAGAATTTATAACTTAAGTTTAAATTTCTGTTAATCCTTTTGTTTAATAAAATACTAAAAAATTAATATTAATCGGGGAGCCACCAGAATATATAGTAATTGAAAATGTGTTTGAATTTTATATTATTAACTAATTATTTCCATGAGCTTGTGCTGCCCCAAAAAATGAGCCACAATAAACGGAAATAGCAGTGAACGATTGTAAAATTAGGTTAGAAACATTTGTATCGTATAGTGTCACGTTTGAATTTACATAAAATCCTACAGCACCCCCAACAACACTATCATATCTTACTGTTCTAGCTGTTAAGTTTGAATCTGTTACATACGAATTTATTAGAGTTGAATTAGTGCAGGTATATTACCCTACTAAACCGCCCATATAGATTGCCATGTTATTATATCCATATATGTATGTAGTTAAAACTTTACAATTAATTGTGGTGGTGTTGGAATTAGAGACATAGCCATATATTCCACCAATTTTTGAAGTTCCAAAATCTATTTACATTTTAATATTTGATGCATTTAAATTGGTCATTTAAATTTGTACATCGAGAATAGTTTCATTCATTTATACAATATGTGCGTTAATACCACTTACATATGAATATATGGACGAAATAGAAATTATATTAGATCTTATTACCATTATTGTATCTAAATAACTATTATTATTAGTTTATATACAATTTATTGCTGCAGCAAATGATTCTTTATTTAGAGATACGGAAAATATTTGAGTGTTTTATATTTATATTTAACTCATTTTTATTTAAGTTACTAACAATTGTGAAGTAATACCGCTTCCACTAGATTAATTTGAACAATTAATAGATATAACTGAGTCAATAAGTTAAACTTAATATATATTTAAGTTAGAATTATAGTATTAGGCCAAAAATCCACATGCTAACCCCCACATAGGTCCAAGATAATATGCTATCATTTCATTTTAATATAATTCATCAGATGATAAAATGATGGTGTTTTTGACTGAACCATATTTGACATCAACTAAGCCATAAAATCCAATACCAACTAAACCCCCAGCTTTTGGATACCGCGAGTTGCAGTATATAAATGAGAATGATAATTCTACTTTAGATATGTTAACAACATTATACTTATGAGCGACTGAAATAATACCTGATGAGATTCCTTCACCCAACACAGATTAAGCATCTGTTGTTATATCTTTTATATTTACATTATTTATTATAGTATCAGAATATATAAAATATCCAATAATCCCTCCTGTGCATGCTGCTCTTATTTCTGATAAAGAAAATATAGAAGAGTTGTAAAACTCAATATTTACAAAATCATTTCTAGTAATATTATAAATGCTTGCTACAAATCCAGAGACAATGGCATCAAATTAGGAGCTCCCGTTAATGTTTAAATTAGAAACTTTTGATTGACTGAAAGATAATTAACCAAAGTACTAATACCCAATAAATCCGCCTAAATTAATTGCATATGATTGCAATGATGTAATCTTAGTCGTGTTAATATTTAACTGCTAACTTATTAAAATCGAATTATATGCAGAGCCGAACACAGTTCCTATACTATTATTATTTACCGATGAAATAGCCGCAAGCGATATATTGTCGAAACTTATCTCGTTTACTATAACGTTGGAATCAACAGAGGAACCAATTAGAACTGAAATGTTTGTTGCAGCAATAATAGAGACATTTGAGAAAGTGGACTAATTTACCACCAGCTTCTTGCAGTTAGACTGGCCTATCAAAGCTGATATATTACCTTCAGTGTTGTCATAATCACTTTTAGATGAAGAAGTGAAGACAACATCGATGTTTACGAAAGTGGCGTTTTGAGAACTCAAGGATATTGTTCCGATGGTTCCGATGTTGGAGAAACTGGCACTTCCGTTATAAATATTATTTATATTAGCGTTATTTATTGATAATTTACCACTGATGCTGCCGATCAACCCGCATGTGGTAATCTGTTGTCCGTTCACAGTCGCGTCATATCCAGTTTAGCACAAGTTTGAAATAGATACGAATGAATCTTGGAATGTAGAGCCTATCATTTAACCTGCATTTGATAGGAATTATGTTTGGTGCATTAAGAACTGCTTACTGACTGCGTTTAGAATAATAACTTGAGATGTATAAACATTGTTGACAAAGCCTCCGTACAAAAACTTGTTAACTGCACTCGAAAAAGTTTTGGAAAGGAGATTTGTCGACTCATAATCAACACCAATACTGAGAGTTACCTGCTTAAACTAAACAAAACTCAGCTCCACATAAGAAAGCAAGTACGAGGACTGGTTTCCCAACTGAATTTAAGAAGGCTTGAAGTTAACTTGGCTGATATATGTCTTAGCGTTTAGCATAATTAAGACACACAATGAAAGTTGTTGGGTTGTGAAGTACTTGCCCAAAACTTGGTACTTGTTAATATTCAAGGACCCGCTGGCACTTCCAATCAAGGTTAAGTTTCCGGTGGACACTGTGTCAAAGTTGATATTCATCAGCAATTCCCGAATGTTGGAATCGACTGAAGTCTTTTGTATCAAATTCAACTAGTGGCTCATCGTTATCGAAACTTAAGAAGAGGCTTTAGACTGGATTGTTACAGATACCAACAACTTCATGCTGGAATCGGATATTATGGAGCCAGAACCAGTTAATTAAGACCCAAGCTGTACTTTCAAGTTGTAGAAGTTAGACTGCGATTTAAACAACTAGAACCCGGTCTGAAGCGAGAAATCGGCTATATCCAGAAATGCGTTATTCACAGATACTGTTTCAAACACAAACGAGGCGGAAAAGTTTGAGAGCTGGATGTTGTGAGTAACAGATTGAATATCAAATTGTTACACAAAACTCTTTTGCTGACACACGAACTCAACGATGTTGAAATTAGAAATTTCGATGTCTTGACTTTCTTGATCGATGCTTGATGCGATAATTTAGCTTTGCAGGTCGTTGATCTTGTTTTGCATTTAAAGGATAGTAGTGTTATAATTACTAAGTGATGTATTAGTTTAATTAAACTAACTGTCAATGCTGCTGAAATTTGCAGAAACAGCTGCGTTTGTGTTCAATATGGAAGAGTTCAACGAGTTTATTATATTTGTGAAACTAGTGTTTTGATTGATGATGGATTGGTTCAGAGACTTTGAGGTGTTCACCAAATTCTGAACGTTATTGTTGGTAACCGATAACGCAGAAATGAGCACTGAATTGTTAAATGCGATCTTTTGGTCTAGCTACTGAATTATGGTCAAAATAGAGTTTTGTAACTGGGAGGTATTTCCGATTATGTTCTGGTCGGCTAAGATGTTATGCTATTGTATTTCGTTAGCGAGTGAGGCTATATTAGCATTCGCGGTATTATTTATGTCAATGATAGATAAGTTAAGTTTTACCAAAGCAGCTTGGACTTTGTCGTTAATTTGAGTGTCTCCAAGCGACTTTTGAATGTTGGTCAGAGTTAGCATGACATCAACGCAGGTGGATCCGTTCAGCATATAACCATCGCTGCAAACGCATCGCTCGCCATTGAATTCAAATGGTGTCACACACATGATGGTGTAGTTCATCAGTTGAGAATTTGTTAGATCAGTTTGGCAAATACCATAGGTGTAATAGGAGCTGGTGTCACATATGTTCTGGCATTCTTATATAATGGGGCAAGAGAATAACAACATAGATTAGTTGTTAACTGATGCGCTCAACACGTTTGAACAAATATATACTTAACTTACTGTTACAAAAGTTTGCTAATTAATGTAGTTGGAAATATATGAGGAAGTATCGTAATTGTTATCATTTCCCAGAATTTTCACGTTGTTCATTGAAAACAAGAAAAACCCTGTCACAGCTGTTATGTTGTAGATTATACCAGATGACTAATAGCTGTTGAACCTGTACTGGATTGACGTATAATCCAGAGATATGTTTTAAATTGAGTATAACATGATACCAGACAGTGTCTGTCCTCTTGCGATAAATACTAACTAAGAGCTTAAAACGGATATGTCACATTGCAAGCAAATAAGAGCTCCTTCGTAAATATTGAATTAAATTGAAATATTGATAACCGAGTGTTGAATTTACTGTATTGTCTAAGTGAAACCAAATACCGCGAAGTTATAGTCATTTGAGATTGTAGACTAAATGGTGGATGATTGAACATTGTTGGAGTTGATGAACAAATTGTACTGTTTATTCAGAGGAGCCGTACTCATTAACATATTTTTATTTACTAAGACATTAGTAAGTTACTTGGTTTTCTGACAGTATGAAAATTACTGATTGTTTAAAATTATATTGCTGTAACACAACTGATTGTATTATTGCTATTTCAGTGTTTTATAGACGATAATAGAAGATATCATTAAATAATAAATAAAAATAAAACAACTTAAAATTGAACAAAATAAATAAATTTGCTTAAATTATTCATATATAT
>CAXDID010000949.1:0-41038 GCA_963988835.1 Hexamita inflata | reverse complement strand
CCAGGCCAGCTTGCCCTTCCGCGAGTAACCTTCCCCATACAAGGCGTTGAGAGTATCGTTCTTCTCTAGAATTCCCGGTGCACCGCCCGCTCGCCTGCTGGGACACGTTTCCCTGCTGGGCGCGGCCTCCCGCTCGCTTTTTGCGCCAGACAAAATTTTCTCCGAGAGTCTTCATGTGCCCTCTCATAGCTAATATGGCCTCGTGGGGGACACCGGGAAATACCGGTTCCGGCTTCGCTCGTTAATTTCGACCCTCTTTTGCGCTAGGAAAATCGCGGTTTACCGAACCTCACACGCGTTTCCAGGTTTTGGGCGCGTTTTTTCCTACCGGGTTTTGTTTCCGCTAGGAAAAAAACTGTTTTTCGCGCCCGGGAATTTTTGCGCTAGGGAAAAAGCTGTTTTTTCATGGGAGAGGTCGTTTTGGCGGGGGTCGCGCTTGCGAAAAGTGCAAAAAAGGTGCATTTTCATGGGGAGGGCCTCTCCGGAGAGCGTGTCTGATCTTTTTCGCGCTTTTTCATGGGGAGAATATTTTGGACATGCGTTTCCAGGTTTGGGCCCGCGATTTCCGGGCGCGAAAAAACCTGGTAGGGAAAAGTGTGTCCAATTGCGTTTTGGGGGGGTCATGTATTATTCCTGGTAGGGAAAAGTTTCGGGATCAAGGGAGGCGCGTTCGGGAGAGGGCCTCGGTTCAAGTGCGGAGAATTCATGGGGAGAATATTTTTGCGGGTGCGCCGCTGGGACTTTCACGGCGGGAGGCGCCTGCTGGGCGTGTCTGCGGTGCTTTTTGTCGCGTTGTCTCTGGGAGAGAGACTGAGAGAGGGCGAGAGAGAGTGCAAGAGAGAGAACAAGGCGGCTGCAGCTCGAGCTAGAAGCGCGCTGGAGAGCTCCGGACTGAAGCGCTGGGCGTGACTCGGCCCGGAGAGCACGCCAGGCGGCCTTGCTGGGGAGTCGGGAGAATGTTGCCTGAGAAATTCTGCCTTGCTTGGGAATATTTTGCCTGAGCTTTTTCACGTTCCGAGGCCACTTTGGAGGGGGTCGGAGCTGCGATTTCCTAGCGGGATTTGGGGGCGGGCGGGAAAAGCGCGTCATTTTCCTAGCGAGAATTTTCTGCCTGGAAAAAGCGCGATTTTCATGGGAGACACGCGTTTTGAGCGCCTGGGCTGCTATTTCTGGTAGGAAAAGGTGACTTTTGGACTAGCTGAAGCTCTCTCGGTGAAGGCAATGGATTCAAGGCGGCCGCAACTCGGGGCAGAGGCGCGCTGGAGAGCCCGGGATTGAACCGGAGAGACGGAAACAGTGTGGAATGCACGGCAGGCGGCTCGGGCGGCGTGCTTGCTCTGCGATTATTCAGCAGCCAGGCGCAGAAATGCAGGCAAGGCGGCGCTGCAGAGAGCAAAAGCACTGCTGGAAGGCGAAATGCAGGCGAAAACGAGCGGGAAGGCCCAAAAGCAGGCGGAAGGCGGCGATAACTCGGCAAGCGAGAGAGCTAGAGGAGCTTAGTAAGAGCGAGAGCACCAGATTCAAGGCAGTTAGCACGCCAGGCAGCCCAAAACTTGCAGTCGCAGCAGCACTTGCCACCGATTTCCTTCCTGAACTCGGGCTTCCAACACTCTCCAGGCGAGTCCGAAGGCGAACAGAGAGGAAAGTGAGGGCAAACGCGGCGGAAGCCCGAAAAGCAGGCGGAAGGCGAACAAGGCGGCTAAAAGTGAGCTCAAAGTGAAGGCGAACAGGCCAAAAGCAAGGCAAGGCGGCACTAACTCAGCAAGTAAGCAAGCCAGAGAGCCCGAGTAAGAGCGAAAATACCCAACTCAAGGCGAAACTAGCTCCAGGCAGCTCAATCTCACTCGTCAAGCAAGTAAGGACAGCCCAGCACAAGCCAGAAGCCCAGCCAGAAGGCGAGCCCAAAAGAAGGCAAGTAAATGGGTCCAAAATAACGCCAAACGCCGGAACCAGTACAATTGTGTGCCCAGGAAGGGGACTTTTACACTACCACACTGCCTCTATAAGTTTATAAAATACCATACAGCTGGTATAGCCTAGAGAGGTAACGCATGCGAGTTCCGACCGAGCCGAAGACCCCTCACTAGGCCAGTTCAATTCCCGGTGGGGGAGTTTTTTATTTTTGCGCCCTTTTTACGGCCAAGGCGGGACCAGCCCAACGAGGTGCCAGGTCGCATGGCCAAGGCGGCTCCAACACGGCTTGCAAGGCAGCTCCGAGGCTCCAGGCAGCTCCAGAGTGCTTGCTTGCTCCAGCTAGCACTGCCAGGCGGCCCACACGAGCTCACCAAGAAGCAATACAAGGCACAAGGCAGCGGCAACTCGGCCCAGAAGCAAGCTGCAGAGGCCCGGACTGAGCCGGAAGACCGGACTCGAGCCAAAATAATCGCAAGGCAGGCCAGCAAGGCACCGGTTACTTGGTCCAAGCAGCGAGTTCGCGCCAGGCCCTCTCACAGTATTCCAAGCAAACCTCTGAAAGCACAGCAAGTTCACTCCAAATGAGTCCGAAACCGGTCTTGGCGCAATAATTTCGCCACTTTTCCTACCAGAAACTATACAACAAGCCCTCCAAACAAAACCCACCACAGTTTTCCTCCCAGAAGTTGAACGTGTCCCAGAATTTGGCGCAAAATTTGGCCCAAATTCGGTTTGGATTCGCTCGCGTGCGACCCAGGGGAGTGGAGATGGGGTTCGCCCGCATATGGTACCGGCAGCTTGAAACTTCACCCACTCCCCACTTTGGCTATTATTAGCCCGTAAAGTACCGTGTGCTAAAAATGAAGTCGCTGCAGGGCGCTGCTGGAAAATTTCCAAGGTTACACACGACACAGCCTTTATATAATATTAGTAATTGTAAAGCCACAGCTCCACAGCTTCCAGACCGCGCCCAAGACAATAACTTTCAGCCAAAAGTGACAAACCCCGGACGAGAGGAGCCCGCAGCAAGTGGGAAGGTAGAGCTCGAGCGTACTGATTTATACGAAGCACAACAGTACCCGGCCAGTACCATTTTGCGCCGTGGAGCGGAAGTGCCGCTGCGGTGGGGGCCGAGATCGCGGTTTCCGGGGGCTTGGGACAGCGGTTTTGCGGTTCTTTTTGGCGGTTTTTGGCGGAAAGTGCGTCTGGAGGGGGTTGTTGTGGGGATTCCGCCTGCGTTTTGGGGGTCGAAACGCGTTTCCAGGTTCGGGTCCGTGTTTCTGGTAGGGAAAGTGAGAAAGTGAAAATTATTTTGAAAATATTTGGGCAGAGAACGGGCAAGGCGGGTTGAAGAGAACGAGGCAGGAGAGCAAGAGAGAGTTAAGTGGGCAAAGTCAAGGCGGCAAGTGCTTTTAGGAGCTCCAGACAGAGAAACTCCCTTGCTCAGAGCAACTTGTTGAAGGCGAAATCCAACTTTTCCTTGCTTTTTGGTCATTTTCTTCAGAAAGTGCTTCCAGAGAGCTCAAACTATCATTTCCCTACCAGAATTTACAGCAGACACCCTCGAAACGAATGTCAGTTGTGAGTTCCGCTAGGGAAAGTAAGAAAGCGAAAATAATCCGGGCAGAGAACGGAACAAGGCAGGAGAAAGAGAACGACGCAGGAGAACAAGAGTGAGTTGAGCAAGCAAAGTGAGTTCAGTTAGTGCTTTTGAGAGCTTCAGGCAGCAAAACTCCCTTGCTCGAAGCGACTTGTTGAAGGCGAAATCCAACTTTCCCTTGCTTTTCAGCGATATTCTTCAGAAAGTGCTTCCAGAGAGTCAAAAGCTAACTTTTCCTACCAGGTTTTGAACTAGGCACCCTCGAAACGAGTGTCAGTTTTGGACTCCGCTAGGGAAAGTAAGAAAGTGAGAAAATCAAGGGCAGAGAACAAGGCAAGGCAGAGGACAGAGAACGAAGAAGGCGAACATGAGAGAAATCAGTGTGCAAAGTCAAGGCGGCAAGTGCTTCCAAGAGCTCCAGGCAGCGAAACTCCCTTGCTGAGAACGATTTGTTCAAGCAAGTTTCAGTCGAAATCCAACTTTGCCTTGCTTTTAGACAGTTTTCCACGAAAAGTGCTTCCGGAGAGCCAAAAGTTCACTTTCTCTACCAGGTTTTGAACCAGACACCCTCGGAACGCGTGTCGGCCTTGAATCCTGGTAGAGAAAGCTCAAAAGTGAGAAAACCAAGGACAGAGAACGAAGCAAGGCAGGAGAAAGTAAGCACTGAAGGCGAACAGTGAGGGAATCAGTAAGCAAAGTCAAGGCGGCAAGTGCTTCTAGGAGCGTCAGGCAACAGAACTCCCTTGCTTTTAGTAGCTTGCCCGAGTCCAGTCCAGCCGAAATCCAGATTTTCCCTGCTTTTTGGTGATTTTTCTTGAAAAGTGACTTCCAGAGAGCTCACAGTCTCATTTCTCTACCAGAAATCACAGCAGGCACCCTCAAAACGAGTGTCGACTCTGACTTCCGCTAGGGAAAGTGAAAATGTGAAAATATCTTGGGCAGAGAACGAAGCAAGGCAGAAGAAAGAGAGCGATGCAAGAGAACAGTAAGGAAATCAGTGAGCAAAATCAAGGCAGCAAGTGCTTCTGAGAGCATCAGGCAGAGAAACTCCCTTGCTCAGAGCGACTTGCTCAAGGCAGAACCAGTCGAAATCCAACTCTCCCTTGCTTTTCGGTGATTTTCTTCAGAAAGTGCTTCCAGAGAGCTCAAACTCTCATTTCTCTACCAGGTTTTGAGGACGACTACCTCAAAACGAGTGTCAGCCTTGAATTCTGGTAGGGAAAATGAGAAAGTGAGAAAACCAAGGACAGAGAACGGCGTCAGGCAGCTGACAGAGAACGATGCCAGAGAACAAGAGAGGAATCAGTGAGCAAAGTCAAGGCAGCAGGTGCTTTTAGGAGCTCCAGGCAGCTCAACCCGCCTTGCTCAGTGTGACTTCCTCAAGGTTGAACCAGTCAAAATCCAGATTTGACAATATTTCTCAAAAAGTGACTTCCGAGAGCTCGAAGTCTCATTTCTCTACCAGAAATTACAGCAGGCACCCTCAAAACACGTGTCGGCCTCCATTTTCCCTAGGCAAATTTCAAAACAGTGAAAAGCAAGGGCAGAGAACGGGTTAAGGCAGAGAACAGAGAACGAGGAAGGCGAACAGTGAGGGAATCAGTAGGCAAAGTGAGCTCAGTGCTTGCTTCAGAGTGCTCCAGGCAGCTCAGCCCGCCTTGCTAGAACGATTTGTCCAAGGCAGTTCTGGTCGAAATCCAGATTTCCCTTGCTTTTAGGCGAATATTCTCAAAAAGTGTATTTTGAGAGCCAGAAGTTCACTTTCCCTACCAGGATTCGAGGTCGACAAGCTGGAAACGAGAGTCGGTCTTGAATCCTGGTAGGAAAAGTGAAAGTGTGAAAATTATTGAGAAAAGCAAGGGCAGAGAACGGGCAAGGCAGTCAAAAGTAAGCAGTGAAGGCGAGCAAGAGAGAAACCAGTGAGCAAAGTCGAGGCAGTGAGTGCTTCTGAGTGCTTCAGGCAACGAAACTCCCTTGCTTTTAGTTGCTTGTCCGAGTCAATTCCAGCCGAAATCCAGATTTCCCTTGCTTTTTGGTCATTTTGCTCGAAAAGTGCTTCCAGAGAGCTCGAAGTCTCATTTCCCTACCAGGATTTACAGCAGACTCCCTGGAAACGAATGTCAGCCTTGAATTCTGGTAGAGAAAATGAGAAAGTGAGAAAACCAAGGACAGAGAACGAGGCAAGGCGGATGAAAGAGAGCGGCGCAAGAGAACAGTAAGGGAATCAGTAGGCAAAGTGAGCTCAGAAGCACTAATTGAGAGCTTCAGGCAGCAAAACTCCCTTGCTCAGAGCGACTTCCTCAAGCCAGATCCAGCCGAAATCCAGATTTCCCTTGCTTTTTGACGAAATCTCTCAAAACTTACTTCCCGAGAGCCAAAACCCCAACTTCCCTACCAGAAACCAACCCAGGCACCCCCGAAACGAGTATCAGCTACGATTCCCGGTAGGAAAAACAGTGAAAAGTGAAAAGCGAGAAACAGAAAATAACCTAGGCAGAGAACACCACCAGGCAGCCCACACAGAACACACCAGGCCCGCACACCCCAGCCAGCACCCACAGCCCAGCCAGCAAGCCCCGCACTGCGCCCCAGGCAGCACACAACCAAGCACCACGCCCAGAGAGCACGCCAAGTATTTAGCAAGGCAGCCAGCTCAGGTTACCTGGAGGTATATTGGACACCCGGCAGAGAGCTAAAAATAAAATAAACGGCGGGGGCTCAGCTAGCAAAAACTTGCAGCCTAACATATAATATGAATATTTCTATAGAGTGGCACCTCAACTACTTGAATTTACTTATAGCTCACAGTGCACTCGAGCTCCATGGTCTATGGAGAGCGGCGGTTTCGCTTCTATTTCATAAGCAGGTGAAACCATACACACCTGTAGGGGAGATTCTCACTTAGAGGCTGTCAGCCATAACATGCCAAAGGGTGGCTTCAGCCAACTGCTTTGTCAAACAAGGCTGTAAACCAGTGCTTTGATAAAAATGTTCCTCTCGTACTAATCTAGATTACTAGCGGTGCGCGGTCCTCAGTAGGATAAAACTAACCTGTCTCGCGACGGTCTAAACCCAGCTCACGTTCCCTTGCATGGGTGAACAATCCAACACTTTCTGAATGCTGCTTCAGAATGATAGGAAGAGCCGACATCGAAGAATCAAAAAGCCACGTCGCTTTGGTCGCTTGGCGGCCACAAGCCAGTTATCCCTGTGGTAACTTTTCTGTCACCTCCAGATTCATTCCAAGAATCGTAGAGGATCGATAGACCACGCTTTCACGGTTGCATACGCCACTGACGCACGCAATCAGACAAGCTTTTGCTCTTTTGCTCTGCGACAGGTTTCCGTCCTGTCTGAGCTTGTTTTAGGACGCCTGCGTTGCGCTTTAGCAGGCGCGCCGCCCCAGCCAAACTCCCCACCTAGAAATGTCCCCGACAAGCCCCAGGCCAAAGCCGGGCCGGTTACCGGGTTAGCAGAACAATGAGTAGTGTCAGGGTGTTACATGCTGCGGTCGCCCTCCCCTGTACGCTCTACCACCATCACCGTTCTACAATTCCAAGCTGGAGTCAAGCTCAACAGGGTCTTCTTGCCCCGCTGAGGGTTACACTCGCCCGTTCCCGAGTCTGTGGTTTCGCGAAGATACGACCAGGGACAGTAAGAACCTCATTAATCCATTCATGCACGTCCAAAATTACTGGACGAGGCATTTGGCTACCTTAAAAGAGTCATAGTTACTCCCGCCGTTTACCAGAGCTTGAATGACTCTCGTCACGTTGACAGTCATAGCACTGGGCAGGATTCACATCTCGTCAAACCCGGCTGCGGCTATCGAGATGCTATGTTTTAATTATACAGTCGGGTTCTTCTAGTCAGTAGCAGTTCTGAATTGCCCATGGTGCGTTAGAGGCTGCAAAGATCACCCAGCTCACATCTGGCAGGTTGCCCCACTTCGACGCTTCCCCGAGGTCTCAATGCAGCGCCGCCGGCACGAGCATTCAGAGCCACTCTTTATCCCAAGGTTACAGAGCCGATTTGCCGACTTCCCTTGGTCGTGTTATCTTCTCACTAGAGGTTTCTTGCCTAGGAGACCTGATGCGGTTATCAGTACGGTGCCCGCCCGAGTCGCGCAGTCCATTTTGAGGCGTCTCTCGGCCCCGCACGCGTCCGTGTACGCGGACGTATTCTAGCTGCGAAACGTGGCTCTAGAGCTTAGCTCTTCCCCACGCCCTGGAGCATTAAGCCGGTGCGATGGTCCGACCGCGCCGACCGAGAGACCGTGAACTGCGCCGTCCGTTGCCGAATGTGGGCGGGCCTGCAGGGATCTTAGCCTGCTTCCCTTTCGACGCTTAAATGGCCGTGGCCGAGCGCTTAGGTCCGAGTCACCCGCAGACTGTTTCAGTGGCTGCGGAATCCTTCTCCTCTTCAGTGGTCTGCATGCAGATTATTGGCTACTCCAATTAAGATCTGGACTAGTGCGCGCTCCGCCCCCTCTCACGAGAAAGCTTCGACGCCCGCACCACCACGTTCTACCTGGCACGGCGTGCCAGTGGAGCGTAGGTCAGAGGCTGCAGCGCGATCCATTTTCCGAGCGTACTGATTCGGCAGGTGAGTTGTAACACACTCCTTAGAGGCTTCCGACTTTTATGGCCACCTTCCTGCTGTCTGTATCAGCACACGTCGTTTTTTCTCATGCGCCCCTGTTGCGCACCGTAACTCCACTTAAGGCTGAATCCTCCTTGCCCATCCGGCTTACCCAGAGGGGCCCACTAGCAGTGCATACTCCACCGCGGCGGCTCCTTGCGGAAGACCCGCGATCCCGACCATTCGAAGTTTGAGAGTTGGGGCATACCCGGAGGCCACTTTCCACCAATCATTATCTCTACCTGTCGGAGCTAAATCACTGCTGCTATCCTGAGAGAAATTTCGAACGTAACCAGCTACTTGGAAGTTCGATGAGTCTTTCGCCCCTTTACACAGCTCTGACAAACGATTTGCACGTCAGTATTGCTGCGGACCCCCACCAGCCTTTCGACTGGCTTCATCCTCGCCGTGTAAAGATCACTACCTTTCGGGTTTACATCAGACAACTCTGTACAGGAGCCCCGGTGAACCGGTGCACCCTAACATGGCTGAGTATTTCCGCTTTCGCTGCGCCCTTGCGTTTGCACGCATTGGCTCGCAGTCTAACGTAACTCCTTAATCCGTGTTTCGAGACGGGCGGAAAGCGGCGGCCCTCTAGGAGAGGTTCGGCAGATGCGCTGCCCCGCTTACCCTTCAAAATAATAGTTTCACGTCTTTTAAGCAACCCCTTTGAGTCTACTTTTCACCTTTCACTCACGTTACTCGATACGCTATCGGACTTGGACCTGTATTTGGCCTTGGATGAGGAATACCACCCGTATTCATACTACACTCTCAAGCAGTACTACTACGCCAGCTAGTGCAAGGGGGCCAACCAGAGTTGCACTGTTTGGTCCGGCCGGTTCAACGGCACTTTGCCCCCGCTGCAATGCACGCCCACAACTGGAATTCAGGCCTGGCACGTCCCTGTTCGCTCGCCGCTACTGGGGGAATCTCGCTTTGATTTCTTTTCCTGGGCTTACTGATATGCTTAAGTTCGGCCCGTAGTCTCGTACCGCACAGGTCGCGTGTTGTTCTCTGCAGAAAAGGGCACGCCGCCCTCCCAACTGGACCAACTCTGTACGGTGCGCGGCCTCGCGGCCTGAGGTATTCGAGAATTGACAACTCGCATAGGGCTGAGGCTCGTCGCCACAAATTTCGCTCTGTTCTACGCTCTTCGTCGATGTCCAAGCCTAGTGATCCACTATTATCCGTTAGATTCTGTTAAAATGGGTGGGTTTAGTTAAGCTGAAGGCTGTTTGGCACTAATGATCCGGCTGCAGGTTCCCCTACAGCAGCCTTGTTACGACTTCTCCTTCCTCCAGACATTGGGGTTCGCAGAACTTCGTGCATGCCGCGAGGCGCGCACTCTGGACAACTCACCAAAACATCCAAGTCGGTAGGAGCGACGGGCGGTGTGTACAAAAGACAGGGACATAGTCAGCCCGCGCTAATAACGCAGACCTACAAGACATTCCTCGTTCACGGAGAAAAATTCCAATCTCCGATCCCTACCACGTCGGCGGTTCACACGAATGGCCGGGCCTTCAGGCCGGGCGACGCTGTGCAGCCGACATTGTAGTACGCGTGCGGCCCAGAGTGTCTAAGGGCATCACAGACCTGCTAGAGCAACCACGTTCGTCCTGCTCAACGCAGGCGCTCCCCCCAGGCTGGGGGTGGGTGTCTCGCTCGTTAACGCAATAAGGCAGACAGTTTACACCACGAACTAGGAGCGGCCATGCACCACCAACTGCCCAATCGCAAAAGAACTCTTAATCTGTTGCTCCGTAAAGCATCTGGGTCTGGTAAGATTTGCGTGTTGAGTCAAATTGAGCCGCAGACTCCACGTCTTGTGGTATCTTTCCGTCAATACCTTCAAGTTTCAATCTTGCAATCATACTTCCCCCAGAACCCGAAACCTTGCGGTTTCCCTTGAGATGCGGACTTCTGAGCCCGCTTCTGAGATGGTATCGTTTAAGGCGTGAAATAAAACGGTTTCTAATCATCGTCTATCCTCACACTTTCGCTCTTGACCAACTGGACAGCGCTTACCGACTGCCTTCGCTGTTGAAAGTCCTTGGTGGATCATCCTATTTCACCTGTCCCCACCAAATACTATCAGTCCCGCGCTGCCATATACTCCGTACCCCCCGTCGCCGGGGAGCAATGTCATTCTTTGCTGTACTGTGCAGCGGTTTCCCTGTAATGAACACTCCGATTTTCTCAAAGTGACACGCTGGGCTAACAACGGCTACGAGCTTTTTAACTGCAACAACGTAAGAGAAAGCTATCAGTGATGGAATTACCGCGGCTGCTGGCACCATGCTCTCCCACTAATTGCGTTCGCGAGGGTGTGTGCGCCTCGCTCAGCTTAATACCGGCCTAAGCCGGCTCAAGATTTTTCGTCACTGCCTCGTACGTTTGTACATTGGGCAATTTCCGCGCCTGCTGCCTCCCTTAGAACTATGAGCCGTCTCTCATGCTCATTCTCCGGAGTCGAACCCTAATTCTCCGTACGCGTGAACTCATAGGATAACCTTTACTTCCCCTACTTAATGATGCGTCAGAAGCTGATCGTGCCTGCCTAACAGTCATTTTTACAACATAAATCAACCCGAGATCACTCTCACTACCGATGTAACGAAGCACGATTAGTAAGAGAGTTGCCCGTATTAGCCGACTACGAATAAAGCACGAGACATTTCAACTGATTTAATGAGCCGTTCGCAGTTTCACCTGTGTATTAGCTTATACCTGGCATGCATGGCTTAATCCTTAATCTTAGCTTGCCCTTCTGGCAGGTTCAACCAGGTAGCTACGTCTTGCAACGCTGCTCCGATAGGCAACCTCCATCCGAACCACGATTTAACCGAATTTCCCTACTGTACAACTTGTCGCAGAAGGTTTTCTCTGCCGGTGGCTTTTTGCCGGCTCGGGCTATCCAACACCCTCATAGTACGCAGACGCCAGCCCGGGCCCCCAGCGCTTCCGGTTCCGCCCGCCGCAGCCCGCCCGCGCAGCTCCCCCAGGTCGCCCCGGCCGCGAAGGCGACCCAAGGCCCCGGCTTCTCCCTCCTCCGGCCCCAGCGCGGCCCGTTCTCCCGCAGGCGTCGGCGATGCTCGGCACTCCCAGGCGCGCCGCGTCCAGGCCAGCTTGCCCTTCCGCGAGTAACCTTCCCCATACAAGGCGTTGAGAGTATCGTTCTTCTCTAGAATTCCCGCTGCACCGCCCGCTGCCTGCTGGGACACGTTTCCCTGCTGGGCGCGGCCTCCCGCTCGCTTTTTGCGCCAGACAAAATTTTCTCCGAGAGTCTTCATGTGCCCTCTCATAGCTAATATGGCCTCGTGGGGGACACCGGAAAGTACCGGTTCCGGCTTCGCTCGTTAATTTCGGCCCTCTTTTGCGCTAGGAAAATCGCGGTTTACCGAACCTCACACGCGTTTCCAGGTTTCGGGCGCGTTTTTTCCTACCGGGTTTTGTTTCCGCTAGGAAAAAAACTGTTTTTCGCGCCCGGGAATTTTTGCGCTAGGGAAAAAGCTGTTTTTTCATGGGAGAGGTCGTTTTGGCGGGGGTCGCGCTTGCGAAAAGTGCAAAAAAGGTGCATTTTCATGGGGAGGGCCTCTCCGGAGAGCGTGTCTGATCTTTTTCGCGCTTTTTCATGGGGGAAATATTTTTGACATGCGTTTCCAGGTTTGGGCCCGCGATTTCCGGGCGCGAAAAAACCTGGTAGGGAAAAGTGTGTCCAATTGCGTTTCGGGGGGGTCATGTATTATTCCTGGTAGGAAAATGTTTCGGATTCAAGGGAGGCTCGTTCGGGAGAGGGCCTCGGTTCAAGTTGAGAGAAATCATGGGGAGATTATTTTTGTGGGTGCGCCGCTGGGACTTTCACGGCGGGAGGCGCCTGCTGGGCGTGTCTGCGGTGCTTTTTGTCGCGTGGGCTCTGGGAGAGAGAGAGGGCCTGAGAGAGAGCAAGAGAGAGAACCTGAGAGAGAGCGAGAGAGAGAACAAGGCGGCTGCAGCTCGAGCTAGAAGCGCGCTGGAGAGCTCCGGACTGAAGCGCTGGGCGAGACTCGGCCCGGAGAGCACGCCAGGCGGCCTTGCTGGAGAGTCGGGAGAATCTTGCCTGAGAAATTCTGCCTTGCTTGGGAATATTTTGCCTGAGCTTTTTCGCGTTCCGAGGCCACTTTGGAGGGGGTCGGAGCTGCGATTTCCTACCGGGATTTGAGGGCGGGCGGGAAAACGGGTCACTTTCCTGGGCGAGAATTTTCTGCCTGGGAAAAGCGAGTTTTTCATGGGAGACACGCGTTTTGAGCACCCGGGCTGCTATTTCTGGTAGGAAAAGGTGACTTTTGGACTAGCTGAAGCTCTCTCGGAGAAGGTAATGGATTCAAGGCGGCCGCAACTCGGGTCAGAGGCGCGCTGGAGAGCCCGGGATTGAACCGGAGAGACGGAAACAGTGTGGAATGCACGGCAGGCGGCTCGGGCGGCGTGCTTGCTCTGCGATAATTCAGCAGCCAGGCGCAGAAATGCAGGCAAGGCGGCGCTGCAGAGAGCAAAAGCGCTGCGGGAAGGCGAAATGCAGGCGAAAACGAGCGGGAAGGCCCGAAAGCAGGCGGAAGGCGGCGATAACTCGGCAAGCGAGAGAGCGAGAGGAGCTTAGTAAGAAGCAAAGCACCAGATTCAAGGCAGTTAGCTCGCCAGGCAGCCCAAAACTCGCAGTCGCAGCAGCACTTGCCACTGATTTCCTTCCAGAACTCGAGCTTCCAGCGTCCTCCAGGCGAGTCCGAAGGCGAACAGAGAGGAAAGTGAGGGCAAATACAGCCCAGGCGCAGGCGGAAGCTCAAAAAGCAGGCGGAAGGCGGGCAAATTGGGTCAAAAGCAAGGCAAGGCGGCAGAAACTCAGCAAGCAAGCAAGCCAGAGAGCCCAAGTAAGAGCGAAAATATCTAACTCAAGGCGAAACTAGCTCCAGGCAGCCCAATCTCACTCGTCAAGCAAGCAAGGACAGCCCAGCACAAGCCAGAAGCCCAGCCAGAAGGCGAGCCCAAAAGCAGGCAAATAAATGGGGCCAAAATAACGCCAAACGCCGGAACCAGTACAATTGTGTGCCCAGGAAGGGGACTTTTACACTACCACACTGCCTCTATAAGTTTATAAAATACCATACAGCTGGTGTAGCCTAGAGAGGTAACGCATGCGAGTTCCGCCCGAGCCGAAGACCCCCCACTAGGTCAGTTCAATTCCCGGTGGAGGAGGTTTTTATTTTTGCGCCCTTTTTACAGCCAAGGCGGGACCAGCCCAACGAGGTGCCAGGTCGCATGGCCAAGGCGGCTCCAACACGGCTTGCAAGGCAGCTCCGAGGCTCCAGGCAGCTCCAGAGCGCTTGCTTGCTCCAGTGCACGCTGCCAGGCGGCCCACACGAGCTTGCTCAGAAGCAATAGCAGGCACAAGGCAGCGGCAACTCGGCCCAGAAGCAAGCTGCAGAGGCCCGGACTGAGCCAGAAGACCGGACTCGAGCCTAAACAATCGCAAGGTAAGCTAGTAAAGCGACTGTTACCTGGTCCAAGCAGCGAGTTCGCGCCAGGACCCTCACATTATTCCAAGCAAACCTCAGAAAGCTCCGCAAGTTCACTCCAAATGACCCCGAAACCGGTCTTGGCGCAATAATTTCGCCACTTTTCCTGCCAGAAACTCCACAGCAGGCCCCCCAGGCGAGACCCACAAGAGTTTTCCTCCCAGAAGTTGAACGTGTCCCAGAATTTGGCGCAAAATTTGGCCCAAATTCGGTTTGGATTCACTCGCGTGCGACTCAGGGGAGTGGAGATGGGGTTCGCCCGCATATGGTACCGGCAGCCTGAAACTTCACCCACTCCCCACTTTGGCCATTATTAGCCCGTATAAAACCTGGTGCTAAAAATGAAGTCGCTGCAGGGCGCTGCTGGAAAATTTCCAAGGTTACACACGACACAGCCTCAAAGTAATATTAGTAATTGTAAAGCCACAACTCCACAGCTTCCAGACCGCGCCCAAGACAATAACTTTCAGCCAAAAGTGACAAACCCCGGACGAGAGGAGCCCGCAGCAAGTGGGAAGGTAGAGCTCGAGCGTACTGACTTATACGAAGCACAACAGTACCTGGCCAGTACCATTTTGCGCCGTGGAGCGGAAGTGCCGCTGCGCTGGGGGCCGAGATCGCGGTTTCCGGGGGCTTGGGACAGCGGTTTTGCGGTTCTTTTTGGCGGTTTTGGGCGGAAAGTGCGTCTGGAGGGGGTGCAGTTTGGATTTCCGCCTGCGTTTTGAGGGTCGAAACGCGTTTCCAGGTTCGGGTCCGTGTTTCTGGTAGGGGAAGTGAGAAAGTGAAAATTATTTTGAAAATATTTGGGCAGAGAACGGGCAAGGCGGAGGAAAGAGAAAGAGGCAAGAGAACAAGAGTGAGTTGAGCAAGCAAATTCGAGTCAGTGCTTGCTTTTGAGTGCTCCAGACAGAGAAACTCCCTTGATTTTGGCGACTTGTCCAAGCAAGTTTCAGTCGAAATCCAACTTTCCCTTGCTTTTCGGTGATTTTCTTCAGAAAGTGCTTCCAGATAGCACAAAGTCCACTTTCCCTACCAGGTTTGGAACCAGACACCCTCAAAACGAGAGTCAGTTTTGAATTCCGCTAGGGAAAGTAAGAAAGTGAGAAAATCAAGTGCAGAGAACAAGGCAAGGCAGAGGACAGAGAACGAAGAAGGCGAACATGAGAGGAATCAGCGTGTAAAGTCAAGGTAGCAAGTGCTTCTGAGAGCTCCAGGCAGCAAAACTCCCTTGCCAAGAGTGACTTGTCCAAGGCGGATCCAGTCGGTTTTCAGTTTCCCCTTGCTTTTTAGTCATTTTGCTCGAAAAGTGCTTCCAGAGAGCTCGAAGTTCACTTTTCCTACCAGAAATTACAGCAGGCACCCTCAAAACGAGTGTCGACTCTGATTTCTGCAAGGGAAAGTTCAAAACAGTGAAAATCAAGGACAGAGAACGAGGCAAGGCAGCTGAAAGAGAACAATGCAAGAGAACAAGAGAGAGTTGAGCAAGCAAATTCGAGTCAGTGCTTGCTTCTGAGTGCTTCAGGCAACGAAACTCCCTTGCTCAGAGTGACTTGCCCGAGTCAAGTCCGGTCCGTTTTCGATTCTCCCTTGCTTTTCGGTGATTCTCTTCAGAAAGTGACTTCCAGAGAGCCAAAAGTTCACTTTCTCTACCAGAAATCAAACCAGGCACCCTCGAAACGCGTGTCGACTCTGAATCCTGGTAGGGAAAGTGAAAATGTGAAAATTACTTGGACAGAGAACGGTGTCAGGCAGCTGAAAGAGAACAAGGAAGGAGAACAAGAGAGGAATCAGTGTGCAAAGTCAAGGCAGCAAGTGCTTTTAGGAGCTTCAGGCAGAGAAACTCCCTTGCCGAGAGCGACTTGTCCAAGCAAGTTTCAGTCGAAATCCAACTTTTCCTTGCTTTTTGACAGTTTTCTTCAGAAAGTGACTTCCAGAGAGCTCAAAGTCTCATTTCTCTACCAGGATTTACAGCAGACACCCTCAAAACGCGTGTCGGCCTCCATTTTCCCTAGGCAAATTTCAAAACAGTGAAAAGCAAGGGCAGAGAACAGAGCAAGGCAGAGAACAGAGAACAAAGCAAGAGAACAGTAAGGGAATCAGTAGGCAAAGTGAGCTCAGTGCTTGCTTCAGAGTGCTCCAGGCAGCCCAGCCCGCCTTGCTAGAACGATTTGTCCAAGGCAGTTCTGGTCTAAATCCGATTTTCCCTTGCTTTTAGACGAATATTCTCAAAAAGTGAGTTTTGAGAGCCAAAAGTTCACTTTCCCTACCAGGATTCGAGGTCGAAAACCTGGAAACGAGAGTCGGTCTTGAATCCTGGTAGGGAAAGTGAGAAAGTGAAAATTATTGAGAAAATCTAGGGCAGAGAACGGGCAAGGCAGTCAAATGTAAGCAGTGAAGGCGAGCAAGAGAGAAATCAACAGGCAAAGTCAAGGCGGCAAGTGCTTTTGAGTGCTTCAGGCAGCAAAACTCCCTAGCTTTTGGTGACTTGTCCGAGTCAATTCCAGGCGAAATCCAACTTTCCCTTGCTTTTTGGCTATTTTGCTCGAAAAGTGCTTCCTGAGAGCCAAAACTCTCATTTCCCTACCAGGATTTACAGCAGGCACCCCCGAAACGAATGTCAGCCTTGAATTCTGGTAGAGAAAATGAGAAAGTTAGAAAATCAAGGACAGAGAACGAAGCAAGGCGGAGGAAAGAGAACAAAGCAGGCGAACAGTGAAGGAATCAGTGAGCAAAGTGAGCTAAGAAGCACTAACTAAGAGCTTCAGGCAGCAAAACTCCCTTGCTCAGAGCGACTTGTCCAAGGCAAATCCAGCCGAAATCCAGTTTTCCCTTGCTTTTTGACGAAATTTCTCAAAACTTACTTCCCGAGAGCCAAAACCCCAACTTCCCTACCAGAAACCAACCCAGGCACCCCCAAAACGAGTGCCAGCTACGATTCCCGCTAGGAAAAGCGAAAAACAGTGAAAAGTGAAAAGCGAGAAACAGAAAATAACCTAGGCAGAGAACACCACCAGGCAGCCCACACAGAACACACCAGGCCCGCACACCCCAGCCAGCACCCACAGCCCAGCCAGCAAGCCCCGCACAGCGCCCCAGGCAGCACACAACCAAGCACCACGCCCAGAGAGCACGCCAGCAAGTACACAGCTCATTGTACAGGACTGAGAGTGTGCTGTAATATACTGTAAACGAGAGCTTGCAGTACACCATATAAACAAGGTAAGGCGGCCTCAACTTTATTAATATCTGCCATGCCGACGTAGCTCAGAGGGAAGCATGTCTGCTCGTCACGGCCGCGGCCCCAGGTTCAAATCCGGGTCTTGCAGCGCACTTTTACTCCTGCCCAGGTATCAAGAAAATATACATATGCTAGGCTGGCCGAGTCGGTAGCGCAGAGGGTTTTCGACCAAGACCCCCTGGTCCAAATCTGGCAGGTGCCAAATTTCTTTGTGCCTTTTTATCTCCCAGCGCGGTCCTTGGGCGCAATATTTATTCATGTATATTCGCGTAAAATGCCAGGCGGCCAGCACTCAAGGCCCGAGGCTCGGCAAGGCGCTCACTCATCACCAGAAGCTCCAACACAGGCAGTAACAGCAGGAAGGCAGGCGAGCCGAGCACCCGCAAAGCACTCCAGGCGGACCAAAGGAGCTTGTTGGAGCCAAAATGCTTGCTCAAATCACTGTCCAGGTAGCTCAAAAATCAATTCTAAATGCTCCAGGCAACACTCAAACTCAAAGGCGAGGTCACTCCAAAAGCCTCCAAAACGGTCTTGGCGCAATAATTTCGCCACTTTTCCTACCAGGATTCATTGCGTGTAACGTCCTCCAGCATTGCGCCCTCAATTCTCGCCCAGAATTTACACGTGTCACAGAATTTGGCGCAAAATTTACCTCAAATTTGAAAACGATTCACTCAGAGCAGCTAGAGGGGAGTGGAGTTGGGGAAAACCCGCATTCCCCCACAGTACACACATATTCGCACCACTCCCCACTTTCCATTGCTATTTTTAAAACTACAAGGGGAGCTAAAAATGAAGTCGCTGCACAGACCAGCTGGAAAAATTCCGACCTTACACACGACATAGCCTCAATGTAATATTAGTATATATAAATCCACAGCTCCACAGCCTCCAGACTCCGCCCAAGAAGTTAACTTTCAGCCAATTGTGACAAACCCTTGGCCTTACTACCCTCTCTCAAAGTCCAACAAATTGCTTGACTATGTGTACATATGCAAAATCTGCCAATATCCGGAGAGTACCAGGTCCCGCACCACAAAGTATAGAATTATTGTCTGGGGTCCGAGATCCCGAAATCCGGAGCGCCGGGGACGCAGATTTCCCCATCTTTTTGAGGGTTTTCTCCCAAAAGTGCGATTAGGAGGGGTCAGGTCCAGGTTTCCGCTAGGAAAATGAAAGTCCAAACCTGGAATCGAGGGTCAGTCTGTGTTTACAGTAGGAAAATTCAGAAAACGGAATTGATTAATTTATTTTGGCCCGGAAATATTTCCAGGCTGAAAGTAATGTGAGATGGAGCAGATGAAAAGTATTTTGAGCAAGCAAATACGTCAAGTCAAGTGCTTATATGCTTGCCAGGCAGTGAAAGCCGGAGCTCCAAGATGGGTCTTCAGTGCATTTCCCCACAGTCTCAAGCTCATTTTGTACCGAAGCACGCCCAGAGAGGGTGAAGTCCAAAAGTCCTACCAGAAAAGTAAACCCAGACCTCCAAAAGAGACCTCCTCCGTGTTTACGGTAGGAAATCTGCACTTCTCAATTTTCGACTCCCTTTCAGCAAGCAAAAAGCGAACAAGGCGGCCAAAAGCAAGGCCCAGAGGCAAAAGCAAGAGAGAAGAAGACACAAATACCTAATTCCAACCCAGAATCAAGGCACCAGGCAGTGAAAACACGAGTTCCAACTCCAAATCTCAGGCAGGAGCTGCAAAAGTTAGCCCAAAAGTTGACTCAATCTCGACAAGGCGAAGATATCTTGAGATGCAGCAAAGATAGAATTTTCTAATATTCACCAAAATACCAATCAAACACCAGTAATTAACGTAGACCAATGTCATTACTTTCACTCCAAATCAGCCTCCAAAAATGCCCAGGCGCCTGCAACTCACCACCCAGCCCACTTGGAGAGCTCTAGTATGAACCAAAAGCCCCCCAAATTAAATTCTAAAACACAAAGACCCAACTCACTTTTAACTTAATCCTTCATGTAAACTCCAGATTTAATCTCACACTAAATCTCAAACTATAAATACTTATTGTGCTCCACACAGCGCCAAAACCAATAGTCCAAAAAGTTTAATCTTTCACACTAACAAAAGTATGTGACCGAATCTTAAAAACGATTTAATGACAACTATCACAATAGCACCGTCTCCAGCAACTTCCATGTTCCGCTCCATTTCAGCCTCCAAAAATGCCCAGGCGCCCGTATCTCGCGATCCAGACCACCTCCAAGGCTCCCAGTGTGATCAAACCGACCCACGCTAAAATTCCAACCACTTAGGTCTCGGCCCTAAATCTCGACATCGGATTCGGTTCCATCACCTTTCCTCGCACAAAACAGCAATATACGGCCCCAGTACACTTCCTGATTTTTCCCAGAAACGACCCAAAAATCACGGGGCAAAATAAGATGAGCCCAGAAGACAATCTAGAATCCAGACCAGTGAACCGAATTTTTACATAAGCAACTATCATATTACGCCCTACACTTTTCAGACAAAGTCAAAAAGACCCCAGTTGACAATGTTCCGTTTGCACGCGTTCACCTGTACTTTTGCATATCCCGACAGAGCTCCCTCTATCTTTGGGCCATGATACAACGACGCATTTTCGGGAACCCACAGAAACACCACAATACCAATTTTAGCCCACCTTGTTACCACACACTCCAATTTACAAAAGTGTTTAAACAAAATAAAAGATACTTCCGGATAACAGCCAAGGCAGCTGCAACTCGCGAACCAGGCAAGCTAGAGTGCCCCGGATTTAACCAAAAGAACAATAACGAGCCAATCAGAAAAACAGTCGTGCGCCCCGAATTACTTTCCACACCCAACACTGTTATAATTATATATTCACACTCCAACATCACGCCAACTCCCACAATTAATTCGCGGCGTTAAAAATAAAATATTCCAGTATCCGTATTTCACTATTATACAATATCCACCACATATTCACCAACATTTATACACTACCCTATCTCAACACAACCACCACCCCGCCACCCCGCAATCCACCCCACCCAGGCCCCCACACCCACGCCAGCCTCCCCCACCCAGGCCCCGCAGCCACGCAGCAGCACCAGGGCACAGGGCCTGTAGTCCCAGGTGGTCCCGGGTGGAGTAGTGGTAGTAGTGGAGAGGAGACAGGACCACGGGAGACACCACCAGGCCACCAGCCACCACTTATGGGTTGGGGTGAGGGTGTGATGGTGGAGTGCCAGGAGTCAAGGTGTACGGGTTGGGGTGAGGGTGTGATGGTGGAGTGCCAGGAGTCAAGGTGAAGGTGAGGTGATGGTGGAGGGAAGAGAGTGGTAAGGTGGAGAGTGGAGGGAAGAGTGATGGAGAGTGGAGGGAAAGAGTGATGGAAGGAAAGAGGGAATACTAAGGAACCAATAATGATGACGATGGAATAAAATAGTAGAATTGAATAAAACTCGGGATCACTGTTTCACGTAAGAGACAAGACCTAGGGACGGGAAATACACCCCAGGCTGCACCTGGTATACGGGAAGGTGAATTAAGGCTGAAAGTATACATTTGGGCATGGTTGTACAGGAATGCGGGATTGCATGATGCAAATGCATACGACCACCCCAAAGTTATTACTTTGCATTTATTCTTCTCTAGCTCACCTATATTCTATTTTAACTTAAATACTATCTTTTCGCACATCTCTATCTCTTCAAGGCATTATTCTCACCCTCTGGCACATTTCTACCTTATTTCACTTTACCACATGTAATAGCTTCCGCACCGCAAATATTTTCGATTTATATATCACCACAGCACAATACCACTTTTTGCACCACAATTATAAAATATTTATTTTAAACACAACGTAGAGAATCGCAATTGCACATTTATTGCAGCTAAACAGCCAATCGCAGAATTTGCACATATTCATCCACTCCACTAATGAAAGACTGTAGCTCAAATGACAACTTGAACCTGAAAAAATGATCTTGATCTGAAATTCGCTTTACCGGGCACTCTTGGTGTACTTTCCCAACACTTGGTTATTTTCTTAGTTATCTGAACACGCAAAGAATATGCAGAGTAAATGAGAACTTTTCAGCGACGGTCTGTATTTAGAATCACTTGAGCTGATGCTGTCAATTTTATTATTCTGGCAATATAGCGCCGAATTTCCAAGCAGAATTGCTTTTCAAGTTGAAATGAATGATGATTTGACGAAATTCTCTGGCTCAGCGTGATTTCTGTACTATTCCGTGATTTTCCTGTGTTACATTGATAATAACGAGCTTTTTAAACCAACTTACACTTTGAAGCTGAAATCATTTCGAATTGTCATTGAAGTTGTTTTAACAAATCACATTTCTTTACATTTATTCATAACTTCGCGTATTTATTTGATTAATTTACTGTATTTTAACAGAGAAATTGATGCGCATTATCATTATCTATTCTGAAGAACAACGTAATAGAGGTCTTTGGATTAAGTTTGCTTCAGTTACAATTAGTCAACGAATTCAATTATATTCTCAACTAATTTACCTTTAATTATTCAAATTGTTCTGCTTATTTGCAACTTTTACAAACAACAACTTTTGCGCCGCTGTACACATGAGCTCAGCCCGAAGGTATACGAAATTGTTCTTACATGTCACCACAGTTTATTGTTGTAGCCGTGCTGTTCATCACCAACTCTTTGACACGCTGGCTGTGTTAAGTTGATTTACTGATCAAAATGAGCTTCCATGAATTATCTTCTGATAACCATAGCTCAAGGCACAACAAGCACATTCAGATCACAACATCCATGACTAATTCAGTTGCACTTTCTTTGAGGAATGGAAACATCTTTTGCTTGAAAAGTTGTACTCAGGTCACTGGCCAATTATATAAACAGCCTCGGAAGATCAAGTGGTTTACACGAAGTGCAAGCGGTTCAAAGTAAAATCGCTTGGATCTGACTAGTGGCCATGAATGCGTGTACGTGGAAACAAATGAGACCCAGAAGAGTCTTGAAGGCAAAGTCCAGTGAAAAGACAAGTGAGTTCCGTTTCTAAGAGTTCTGTAAAGCCATCTAGTATCTATATATTCATTTAGCGTAATCGATTCGTGTTAGCCGGCTCGTTCCCGGAGTAGCTGAGAAGTTTAGCTTTCTTTCCAGAAATCCAGCATCCGAAGCAGACCAAAATAGTGAAATATTTTTCCAGTTTCTTGAAGTCGGCTTGGAACCATTCTCGACTCTCATGGGTCCTGTATACGCAACCAGAGCTATCAACCCGAAAGCCCAGGCCGCTCTGAGCTGCTTTCTGAGTAAAAGTTGTTCGGGCTTCATTTAATGAAACAATTATATAAACATGCTTATTAATCATATATTACAGCGTTTCTCTCCTTGCCACTTCTCACAGAAATAGAAGACGACCGACATAGCCAAGAAAGAGCCTACAACGCTTATACTAGTGAGGAACGGAAAGGAAAGTGCGGCGTGCTTCAGGCAGACCAGAGGCTATGGAGCCTTCGGTTTCAGCCGTCAAACATGAGACTCGAAAGATCTGCAGAAGTGGTTACGCGAAATTCTGGCGGTTCAAAGTAAAATCGCTTGGATCAGACTAGTGGACATGAGTGCGTGTACGTGGAAACAATTGAGACCCAGAAGCGTCTTGAAGGCAAAGTCCAGTGAAAAGACAAGTGAGTTCCGTTTCTAAGAGTTCTGTAAAGCCATCTAGTACTTATTCATTCATTTATCAGAGTATATCCGTGTTAGCAGGCTCGTTCCCGGAGTAACTGAGAAGTTTAGCTTTCTAACCAGAAATCCAGCAACCGAAGCAGACGAAAATAGTGAAATATATTTCCAGTTTCTTGAAGTCGACTTGAAACCGATTTCTCCGATACTCGCGGGTCCTGTATGCCGCAACCAGAGCTACCCATCCCGAAAGCTAATCGCTCTGAGCTGCTTTCTGAGTAAAGTTACTCGAGTTTCATTTAATGACAATAATATAAATATGTATTAATCATATATTGCAAGCGTTTCTCTCATACCACTTCTCACAAATGAAGACGACCGACGCCAGCAGAAAGAGCCTGCTACAACGCTTGTACTAGTGAGAACGGAAAGGGAAAGTACGGCGTGCTTCGGGCAGACCAGAGCTGTAGACGCCCGGTTTCAGCCGTCACGCTAATGAGACTCGAAGATCAAGTGGTTTACACGAAGTACAAGCAGAATAAAATAAAGTCAAGTGAATCAGACTAGTGGACATGAGTGCGTGTACGTGGAAACAATTGAGACCCAGAAGCGTCTTGAAGGCAAAGTCCAGTGAAAAGACAAGTGAGTTCCGTTTCTAAGAGTTCTGTAAAGCCATCTAGTACTTATTCATTCATTTATCATGGCCGATTCGTGTTAGCAGGCTCGTTCCCGGAGTCTTCGAGAAGTCTAGCTTTCTTTCCAGAAATCCAGCGGTCGAAGCAGACGAAAATAGAGAAATATATTTTCAGTTTCTCGAAGTCGACTTGGAACCCGTTTCTCCGATACTCGCGGGTCCTGTATGCCGCAACCAGAGCTACCCAACCCGAAAGCGAACCGCTCTGGACTGCTTTCTGAGTAAAGTTGTTCGAGCTTCATTTAATGACAATTATATAAACATGTATTAATCATATATTGCAAGCGTTTCTCTCATACCACTTCTCACAAATGAAGACGACCGACGCCAGCAGAAAGAGCCTGCAGCGACGCCTATGCAAGTGAGAACGGAAAGGGAAAGTACGGCGTGCTTCGGGCAGACCAGAGCTGTAGACGCCCGGTTTCAGCCGTCAAGCTTATGAGACTCGAAGATCAAGTGGTTTACACGAAGTGCAAGCGGTTCAAAGTAAAATCGCTTGGATCTGACTAGTGGCCATGAATGCGTGTACGTGGAAACAATTGAGACCCAGAAGCGTCTTGAAGGCAAAGTCCAGTGAAAAGACAAGTGAGTTCCGTTTCTAAGAGTTCTGTAAAGCCATCTAGTACTTATTCATTCATTTATCATGGCCGATTCGTGTTAGCAGGCTCGTTCCCGGAGTCTTCGAGAAGTCTAGCTTTCTTTCCAGAAATCCAGCGGTCGAAGCAGACGAAAATAGAGAAATATATTTTCAGTTTCTCGAAGTCGACTTGGAACCCGTTTCTCCGATACTCGCGGGTTCTACTTACCACAATCAGAGCTATCCAACCCGAAAGCGAACCGCTCTGAGCTGCTTTCTGAGTAAAGTTGTTCGAGCTTCATTTAATGACAATTATATAAACATGTATTAATCATATATTGCAAGCGTTTCTCTCATACCACTTCTCACAAATGAAGACGACCGACGCCAGCAGAAAGAGCCTGCAGCGACGCCTATGCAAGTGAGAACGGAAAGGGAAAGTGCGGCGTGCTTCGGGCAGACCAGAGCTGTAGACGTGTTAGTTTCAGCCGTCACGCTAATGAGACTCGAAGATCAAGTGGTTTACACGAAGTACAAGCAGAATAAAATAAAGTCAAGTGAATCAGACTAGTGGACATGAGTGCGTGTACGTGGAAACAATTGAGACCCAGAAGCGTCTTGAAGGCAAAGTCCAGTGAAAAGACAAGTGAGTTCCGTTTCTAAGAGTTCTGTAAAGCCATCTAGTACTTATTCATTCATTTATCATGGCCGATTCGTGTTAGCAGGCTCGTTCCCGGAGTCTTCGAGAAGTCTAGCTTTCTTTCCAGAAATCCAGCGGTCGAAGCAGACGAAAATAGAGAAATATATTTTCAGTTTCTCGAAGTCGACTTGGAACCCGTTTCTCCGATACTCGCGGGTTCTACTTACCACAATCAGAGCTATCCAACCCGAAAGCGAACCGCTCTGAGCTGCTTTCTGAGTAAAGTTGTTCGAGCTTCATTTAATGACAATTATATAAACATGTATTAATCATATATTGCAAGCGTTTCTCTCATACCACTTCTTACAAATGAAAACAATCGATGCCAGCAGAAAGAGCCTGCTACAACGCTTGTACTAGTGAGAACGGAAAGGGAAAGTACGGCGTGCTTCGGGCAGACCAGAGCTGTAGACGCCCGGTTTCAGCCGTCAAGCTTATGAGACTCGAAGATCAAGTGGTTTACACGAAGTACAAGCAGAATAAAATAAAGTCAAGTGAATCAGACTAGTGGACATGAGTGCGTGTACGTGGAAACAATTGAGACCCAGAAGCGTCTTGAAGGCAAAGTCCAGTGAAAAGACAAGTGAGTTCCGTTTCTAAGAGTTCTGTAAAGCCATCTAGTACTTATTCATTCATTTATCAGAGTATATCCGTGTTAGCAGGCTCGTTCCCGGAGTAACTGAGAAGTTTAGCTTTCTAACCAGAAATCCAGCAACCGAAGCAGACGAAAATAGTGAAATATATTTCCAGTTTCTTGAAGTCGACTTGAAACCGATTTCTCCGATACTCGCGGGTCCTGTATGCCGCAACCAGAGCTACCCATCCCGAAAGCTAATCGCTCTGAGCTGCTTTCTGAGTAAAGTTACTCGAGTTTCATTTAATGACAATAATATAAATATGTATTAATCATATATTGCAAGCGTTTCTCTCATACCACTTCTCACAAATGAAGACGACCGACGCCAGCAGAAAGAGCCTGCTACAACGCTTGTACTAGTGAGAACGGAAAGGGAAAGTACGGCGTGCTTCGGGCAGACCAGAGCTGTAGACGCCCGGTTTCAGCCGTCACGCTAATGAGACTCGAAGATCAAGTGGTTTACACGAAGTACAAGCAGAATAAAATAAAGTCAAGTGAATCAGACTAGTGGACATGAGTGCGTGTACGTGGAAACAATTGAGACCCAGAAGCGTCTTGAAGGCAAAGTCCAGTGAAAAGACAAGTGAGTTCCGTTTCTAAGAGTTCTGTAAAGCCATCTAGTACTTATTCATTCATTTATCATGGCCGATTCGTGTTAGCAGGCTCGTTCCCGGAGTCTTCGAGAAGTCTAGCTTTCTTTCCAGAAATCCAGCGGTCGAAGCAGACGAAAATAGAGAAATATATTTTCAGTTTCTCGAAGTCGACTTGGAACCCGTTTCTCCGATACTCGCGGGTCCTGTATGCCGCAACCAGAGCTACCCAACCCGAAAGCGAACCGCTCTGGACTGCTTTCTGAGTAAAGTTGTTCGAGCTTCATTTAATGACAATTATATAAACATGTATTAATCATATATTGCAAGCGTTTCTCTCATACCACTTCTCACAAATGAAGACGACCGACGCCAGCAGAAAGAGCCTGCTACAACGCTTATACTAGTGAGAACGGAAAGGGAAAGTACGGCGTGCTTCGGGCAGACCAGAGCTGTAGACGCCCGGTTTCAGCCGTCACGCTAATGAGACTCGAAGATCAAGTGGTTTACACGAAGTACAAGCAGAATAAAATAAAGTCAAGTGAATCTGACTAGTGGCCATGAATGCGTGTACGTGGAAACAATTGAGACCCAGAAGAGTCTTGAAGGCAAAGTCCAGTGAAAAGACAAGTGAGTTCCGTTTCTAAGAGTTCTGTAAAGCCATCTAGTACTTATTCATTCATTTATCATGGCCGATTCGTGTTAGCAGGCTCGTTCCCGGAGTCTTCGAGAAGTCTAGCTTTCTTTCCAGAAATCCAGCGGTCGAAGCAGACGAAAATAGAGAAATATATTTTCAGTTTCTCGAAGTCGACTTGGAACCCGTTTCTCCGATACTCGCGGGTCCTACATACCACAACCAGAGCTATCCAACCCGAAAGCGAACCGCTCTGAGCTGCTTTCTGAGTAAAGTTGTTCGAGCTTCATTTAATGACAATTATATAAACATGTATTAATCATATATTGCAAGCGTTTCTCTCATACCACTTCTTACAAATGAAAACAATCGACGCCAGCAGAAAGAGCCTGCTACAACGCTTGTACTAGTGAGAACGGAAAGGGAAAGTACGGCGTGCTTCGGGCAGACCAGAGCTGTAGACGCCCGGTTTCAGCCGTCAAGCTTATGAGACTCGAAGATCAAGTGGTTTACACGAAGTACAAGCAGAATAAAATAAAGTCAAGTGAATCAGACTAGTGGACATGAGTGCGTGTACGTGGAAACAATTGAGACCCAGAAGCGTCTTGAAGGCAAAGTCCAGTGAAAAGACAAGTGAGTTCCGTTTCTAAGAGTTCTGTAAAGCCATCTAGTACTTATTCATTCATTTATCATGGCCGATTCGTGTTAGCAGGCTCGTTCCCGGAGTCTTCGAGAAGTCTAGCTTTCTTTCCAGAAATCCAGCGGTCGAAGCAGACGAAAATAGAGAAATATATTTTCAGTTTCTCGAAGTCGACTTGGAACCCGTTTCTCCGATACTCGCGGGTCCTGTATGCCGCAACCAGAGCTATCCAACCCGAAAGCGAGCCGCTCTGAGCTGCTTTCTGAGTAAAGTTATTCGAGTTTCATTTAATGACAATTATATAAACATGTATTAATCATATATTGCAAGCGTTTCTCTCATACCACTTCTCACAAATGAAGACGACCGACGCCAGCAGAAAGAGCCTGCTACAACGCTTATACTAGTGAGAACGGAAAGGGAAAGTACGGCGTGCTTCGGGCAGACCAGAGCTGTAGACGCCCGGTTTCAGCCGTCACGCTAATGAGACTCGAAGATCAAGTGGTTTACACGAAGTACAAGCAGAATAAAATAAAGTCAAGTGAATCTGACTAGTGGCCATGAATGCGTGTACGTGGAAACAATTGAGACCCAGAAGCGTCTTGAAGGCAAAGTCCAGTGAAAAGACAAGTGAGTTCCGTTTCTAAGAGTTCTGTAAAGCCATCTAGTACTTATTCATTCATTTATCATGGCCGATTCGTGTTAGCAGGCTCGTTCCCGGAGTCTTCGAGAAGTCTAGCTTTCTTTCCAGAAATCCAGCGGTCGAAGCAGACGAAAATAGAGAAATATATTTTCAGTTTCTCGAAGTCGACTTGGAACCCGTTTCTCCGATACTCGCGGGTTCTGTATACCACAACCAGAGCTATCCAACCCGAAAGCGAACCGCTCTGAGCTGCTTTCTGAGTAAAGTTGTTCGAGCTTCATTTAATGACAATTATATAAACATGTATTAATCATATATTGCAAGCGTTTCTCTCATACCACTTCTCACAAATGAAGACGACCGACGCCAGCAGAAAGAGCCTGCAGCGACGCCTATGCAAGTGAGAACGGAAAGGGAAAGTGCGGCGTGCTTCGGGCAGACCAGAGCTGTAGACGTGTTAGTTTCAGCCGTCACGCTAATGAGACTCGAAGATCAAGTTGTTTACACGAAGTGCAAGCGGTTCAAAGTAAAATCGCTTGGATCTGACTAGTGGCCATGAATGCGTGTACGTGGAAACAAATGAGACCCAGAAGAGTCTTGAAGGCAAAGTCCAGTGAAAAGACAAGTGAGTTCCGTTTCTAAGAGTTCTGTAAAGCCATCTAGTACTTATCCACTCATTTATCATGGCCGATTCGTGTTAGCAGGCTCGTTCCCGGAGTCTTCGAGAAGTCTAGCTTTCTTTCCAGAAATCCAGCGGTCGAAGCAGACGAAAATAGAGAAATATATTTTCAGTTTCTCGAAGTCGACTTGGAACCCGTTTCTCCGATACTCGCGGGTCCTGTATGCCGCAACCAGAGCTACCCAACCCGAAAGCGAACCGCTCTGAGCTGCTTTCTGAGTAAAGTTATTCGAGTTTCATTTAATGACAATAATATAAATATGTATTAATCATATATTACAAGCGTTTCTCTCATACCACTTCTTACAAATGAAGACGACCGACGCCAGCAGAAAGAGCCTGCAGCGACGCCTATGCAAGTGAGAACGGAAAGGGAAAGTACGGCGTGCTTCGGGCAGACCAGAGCTGTAGACGCCCGGTTTCAGCCGTCAAGCTTATGAGACTCGAAGATCAAGTGGTTTACACGAAGTACAAGCAGAATAAAATAAAGTCAAGTGAATCTGACTAGTGGACGTGAGTGCGTACACGTGGAAACAAATGAGACCCAGAAGAGTCTTGAAGGCAAAGTCCAGTGAAAAGACAAGTGAGTTCCGATTCTAAGAGTTCTGTAAAGCCATCTAGTACTTATTCATTCATTTATCATAGTCGATTCGTGTTAGCCGGCTCGTTCCCGGAGTCTTCGAGAAGTCTAGCTTTCTTTCCAGAAATCCAGCGGTCGAAGCAGACGAAAATAGAGAAATATATTTTCAGTTTCTCGAAGTCGACTTGGAACCCGTTTCTCCGATACTCGCGGGTTCTGTATGCCGCAACCAGAGCTACCCAACCCGAAAGCGAGCCGCTCTGAGCTGCTTTCTGAGTAAAGTTATTCGAGTTTCATTTAATGACAATTATATAAACATGTATTAATCATATATTGCAAGCGTTTCTCTCATACCACTTCTTACAAATGAAAACAACCGACGCCAGCAGAAAGAGCCTGCTACAACGCTTATACAAGTGAGAACGGAAAGGGAAAGTACGGCGTGCTTCGGGCAGACCAGAGCTGTAGACGCCCGGTTTCAGCCGTCAAGCTTATGAGACTCGAAGATCAAGTGGTTTACACGAAGTACAAGCAGAATAAAATAAAGTCAAGTGAATCAGACTAGTGGACATGAGTGCGTGTACGTGGAAACAATTGAGACCCAGAAGCGTCTTGAAGGCAAAGTCCAGTGAAAAGACAAGTGAGTTCCGTTTCTAAGAGTTCTGTAAAGCCATCTAGTACTTATTCATTCATTTATCATGGCCGATTCGTGTTAGCAGGCTCGTTCCCGGAGTCTTCGAGAAGTCTAGCTTTCTTTCCAGAAATCCAGCGGTCGAAGCAGACGAAAATAGAGAAATATATTTTCAGTTTCTCGAAGTCGACTTGGAACCCGTTTCTCCGATACTCGCGGGTTCTACTTACCACAATCAGAGCTATCCAACCCGAAAGCGAACCGCTCTGAGCTGCTTTCTGAGTAAAGCTGTTCGAGCTTCATTTAATGACAATTATATAAACATGTATTAATCATATATTGCAAGCGTTTCTCTCATACCACTTCTCACAAATGAAGACGACCGACGCCAGCAGAAAGAGCCTGCAGCGACGCCTATGCAAGTGAGAACGGAAAGGGAAAGTACGGTGTGCTTCGGGCAGACGAGCACTGTAGACGCCCGGTTTCAGCCATCAAGCTTATGAGACTCGAAGATCAAGTGGTTTACACGAAGTACAAGCAGAATAAAGTAAAGTTATGCGAATCTGGCTAGTGGACGTGAATGCGTAAATGTGGAAACAAATGAGACCCAGAAGCGTCTTGAAGGCAAAGTCCAGTGAAAAGACAAGTGAGTTCCGTTTCTAAGAGTTCTGTAAAGCCATCTAGTACTTATTCATTCATTTATCATGGCCGATTCGTGTTAGCAGGCTCGTTCCCGGAGTCTTCGAGAAGTCTAGCTTTCTTTCCAGAAATCCAGCGGTCGAAGCAGACGAAAATAGAGAAATATATTTTCAGTTTCTCGAAGTCGACTTGGAACCGATTTCTCCGATACTCGCGGGTCCTGTATGCCGCAACCAGAGCTATCCAACCCGAAAGCGAGCCGCTCTGAGCTGCTTTCTGAGTAAAGTTGTTCGAGCTTCATTTAATGACAATTATATAAACATGTATTAATCATATATTGCAAGCGTTTCTCTCATACCACTTCTTACAAATGAAAACAATCGATGCCAGCAGAAAGAGCCTGCAGCGACGCCTATGCAAGTGAGAACGGAAAGGGAAAGTGCGGCGTGCTTCGGGCAGACCAGAGCTGTAGACGTGTTAGTTTCAGCCATCAAGCTTATGAGACTCGAAGATCAAGTGGTTTACACGAAGTGCAAGCGGTTCAAAGTAAAATCGCTTGGATCTGACTAGTGGCCATGAATGCGTGTACGTGGAAACAATTGAGACCCAGAAGCGTCTTGAAGGCAAAGTCCAGTGAAAAGACAAGTGAGTTCCGTTTCTAAGAGTTCTGTAAAGCCATCTAGTACTTATCCACTCATTTATCATGGCCGATTCGTGTTAGCAGGCTCGTTCCCGGAGTCTTCGAGAAGTCTAGCTTTCTTTCCAGAAATCCAGCGGTCGAAGCAGACGAAAATAGAGAAATATATTTTCAGTTTCTCGAAGTCGACTTGGAACCCGTTTCTCCGATACTCGCGGGTCCTGTATGCCGCAACCAGAGCTACCCAACCCGAAAGCGAACCGCTCTGGACTGCTTTCTGAGTAAAGTTGTTCGAGCTTCATTTAATGACAATTATATAAACATGTATTAATCATATATTGCAAGCGTTTCTCTCATACCACTTCTTACAAATGAAAACAATCGATGCCAGCAGAAAGAGCCTGCTACAACGCTTGTACTAGTGAGAACGGAAAGGGAAAGTACGGCGTGCTTCGGGCAGACCAGAGCTGTAGACGTGTTAGTTTCAGCCGTCACGCTAATGAGACTCGAAGATCAAGTGGTTTACACGAAGTACAAGCAGAATAAAATAAAGTCAAGTGAATCTGACTAGTGGCCATGAATGCGTGTACGTGGAAACAATTGAGACCCAGAAGAGTCTTGAAGGCAAAGTCCAGTGAAAAGACAAGTGAGTTCCGTTTCTAAGATTTCCAACGAAGATGTGTCAATCGGTTACTTCGAGCCCGACACAATGTTGTATCGGCTTCACATTCTAGTGGTCATTTTCTTATATTTTAACTATTTTAACAGACATTTTGTTACACATTGTTACGCTGTTAAGTCTAAACTTGTGTGCTTAATTTTGGAACAATATTAAATAAGTAAATAATGAAAGGTAGTATTTAATGTTTTCAGCTAAGTTGTTAAGTCTATTGTGTGTCTGGTGTTAAGTCTAGTATTATTTGGTTGTTTGGCTGTTTCATTATATATAATATTATTCAAATGAAATGTTAAATTTCACCACTTCCTCTAATATTAATGGAGGAGCAAATCGTTGACAACGAAAAATTTTACTGCGTGCGTTCAGATACAAATCTAGCGGACAAACAAATAGATAATATCGCCAATATGAAGGTAAACCAGCTGTATTACCCAAGTATCAGCTAGATTCCGGTTCACATCACGAAACTGATTGCGTCTGGATGCTGCTTATAAGAAATCTCTGGCGTGAGATTCATGAAGAATTTGAGCTATCTTGATATCAGCAATAACTTCATCAAGAACATATCTGACTTGCAGTATCTTCAAAATCTGCAGTATTTGAACATGACAAACAACAAAATTATATTTTCACAACCGCTATCTGCATTGCCTATGTTGTAGTAATTACTTTTAGCGAGTAACATGATCCACGATTTTGATACGATCGCTACGAACCCAAATTTCAACATTAACTGGATTTGTCCTCAAAATATAGCTTAAATAAGAAACTTCATGGACTTTCTTGGATCAAGTTCCACAATAGAATAAGCAACTCTCTTGATGAACAACACCATTTCCAGAAGAGATCAAAGTCCTCATCACGATCCAATGCTTCTGAAGTACGCTCCTATGGTAGTTAATAAAACGCTAGTAATTTACAATGACCAGGAACTACGTAGTATTTAGTTTACTGATTTTTTGAACATTGAAACTCTATTCGTGTTCGAGTGCTACAACCTGAGCTTCGAACGAGTACCAACAAAGATCAAAAAACTGGCGGTGAACATGTGTTACATAGAGAACATAAATAGACTGGAGCAAATGAAGTCTGTTGTTGAGCTAAGTCTTCGAGGAAACAGAATCTCTGAAATAGGAGTTCTTTCTGGAATGAATTAACTGCAGAAGCTTGATATGGCTTAGAACAACTTGAAGTCAATTCGAGGTATTGAGCAACTAATTAATCTTATAGAAATTGACTTAAGCGAAAATACCATTACTGATATAAACTGTTTAAAGTTCATGAAACAGCTAAAATCGGTTAATTTGAGCAAAAACAAGATAACACTTGCAGAAGATCTAGAGTCACTCACAAATCTGTTAACACTTAAATTAAGCAATAATAATTTAAATCGCATTAATTTTGTAAAACCCATGAAAAATCTTCTTCATCTCGATGTTTCATTCAACTAAATAAAAGATATAGACGTGATTAAAGACCTCGTAAAGCTTGTAGATTTACGCCTCGATGGTAATAAGATTGAATCGTTTGGTGCTTTAGAATCACTTCCAAATTTTAAGTGGAGTTGGTATGTATCTGAACAAAACGCTCCTGAATCAGATAATACTAGAATTATTATTAAAAAATGTTTAAATAAACCACTTGCTACTATTTCTGATAACTAATAAATCAAATAATTTGGATTTGTAGACTTTTGCAAAACGTAACATGTTTCAATAACTAATTGTGCTAATATATCATTTGAAAAGTGCCCTCGCATTCCAATAAAGCTGAAGATAAACAAATGCGGGTTGTAAGCTATTACTGGAATATTCGAAATGCAACAAATAGTTGAGCTTGACCTCGGATTTAACAATATACGTCACATCGACGAATTAGAAGCACTAATTAATATTTAAGAGCTTAACCTTCAGAACAATGATATTTACAGAATTAATTCTCTTGGAAGTCTCAATCAGCTGAAATATGTTAATTTAACTAATAACAAGGTAATATTTAGTTAGCCACTTAACCAGATGAAGGATTAACTTCTCATTGACAATAACTTGATTTCTGATAATGTTACACTTAAGAACCAGAATAAACCATAACTTGTGGATTACTAGAATTTCTTGGGTCCCAACAGTACAGAAGACCAGGCAAAAGAACTTTCTAGAATAGTTCCCAGTGATTAAAAGTACGATTAGCGTATGAAGCAGAAATATATCCAATCTGTTGTGAATAATGCACTTCAAATCTAAAACGATTAAACATTAACTTATTTTGGTTTCACGAACGAAATGAACATCAACACGTTGAATATTCAAAACTGCTAAAACGTAAAACTTCCGTTTTAAACTATTTTGAAATTTCTAAAAACTGAAAACGGAGCTTTAATCAACTACCCAGAGGTCGTGCTAAACAAGATCCCGAGTCAAATCACATCATTCACGATTAACAGCTGCAAACTCACAAATATAGTTGGTATAGAGAACATGAAATAGCTCTAATATTTAAATTTGAAAGATAACTAGATAGTTTCAATTGAGTAATTGCAAAAGCTATCTAACTTGAAGTAAGTTCTAGTTGATAACAATTTCATACAAGATCTAGAATATTTGACAAATCAAGACTGGATTAGTTTATAGAAAGCTCCTAGAGATTCAGATCTCACAGCATATTTAACTGATACTAATTCTATATTAACTCTAGAAGCTTTCAAAGCTTAAATAGCTCCGAAGAAAGCTAAATCAGATCAATTAATTGCTCCATTGCTGTATGATTCTGACATGCAAAGTAAGTACTAACCATAAGTAAACTACAATAAGTTAGAGATTTTCAGCGATACTAGTATTAAAGATATTAAATTCATGGATCAGATATCATTTTAGTGTTTAATCCTGAACAAATGCACCAATTTCAGTTTCAGAAGGGCGCCAACCTAACTTTTGTATTTAACACTGAATGACTGCAACATATCTGATTTAGAGGGCTTACAGTAATTTAAATAACTCAAGAAGTTCGAATCTATTAATAACAAATAATTAACTTCAATCAAGCAAGTGTACTCCTTAACTAATCTCCTTTCGCTAACTATTAACAACACCAAGATCAACAACCTATTTGGTATTGAGTAACTATCTAAACTGCAGTACATTGATTTGCGCGACAACTGCATCGTCTCAATCGAGCCGGTCAAATCCCTCTAATACCTCAAGCAAGTCCTAATAGACAATAATTTCATACAAGACCTTGAGCACCTAACAACAACCAAGAACTACAACCCTGAGTGGATATATTATCAAAACGCAATAACTGACTCCGAACTCGCCCGTTATCTCACCGACACGTAATCAAAGATGTCACTGTTGGAGCTGAAAACGAGTTTTGAGGGGAAGAAAATGAGAACGGACGAACTTATTCGGGATCATCCGGCGGCTTACGACGCGAAAATGAAGGCGAAGTATCTCCCAGTGGTTTAAGAAAACGCTAAAAAATATCCAATTGAGACACATCCGAATGGTCCAAATGGATATGGCCCTTGCCTTCGTATTGATAACGACTCAGAAATTCGCGACCTGCACTTCGTTTCGGAACTGGGCGTCGCAGATCTTTATTTAACAAATTGTCAAAACGCACACCCCTTGAGAGCGCCCACGAACCTCCGCCGTTTGGTACATTACCCGTCGGGAATGAAAACGGCGAAGGGCGTTGAACGACTTCTCGGACTCGAATCGTTGAGTATCGAAAACGCGTAAATTGTTGAACTGAACATTCGCGGGCTGGAGAAATTGAGAAGTATTTGGGTTGATAATAATAAAATAAGGGATATGAGCGCAGCCAAGTACCTGAAGGCGAAAGGGTGCTGCTCGAGTAATTATAAGATTGATTGTTAAAAACAGCCGAGTTAGGAGGAAATAGACGAGGCGAGGCTGTGGTGAGAGAAATAAACATTTTACATATTTTACCTGAGAGAATACGAATCTCAATATATTATAAGTTTTATTAGAATAATTTCATAATTAGATAAATTACGCCAAGAATACGAATCTCAATACATTATAAGTGTTGCATTAGAACATTTACCCATTGCTTGAATTTAAATATATGATGTTGTTAATCTGGTTGATTTACATAGAAATAAGAAATTAACGTTATAATATCACAATTATACCACGGCTTAGAAATTTAAAACAAAACAATGAAAATATAAAATAACTCCAACAAGAAACTATTTCCAAAAGCATTATGATATTGAAGGTGTTGAATGAATAACTGGTTCGAACGTTTGAGTATCGAAGACGCGCAAATTGTTGAGCTGAACATTCGCGGGCTGGAGAAACTAGAGGATATTTGGGTTCATTATAATAAAATAAGGGATATGAGCGCGGCCGAGTACCTGAAGGCGAAAGGGTGCTGCAAGGAGTACTATGAAATTGGTGATTAAAAACAGCCGAGTTAAGAGGAAATAGACGAGGCGAGGCTGTGGTGAGAAAAATACTATTTAATATTTACCTGAGAGAATACGAATCTACAATATAAGTGTTGTATTTATACAATTCCATAATTATACCACGAGCTTAGATAAATTACGCCAAGAATACGAATCTCAATTCATTATTTGTGTTGTATTTGAACAATTACCCATTGCTTGAATTTAAAAATATGATGTTGTTAATCTGGTTGATTTACATAGATATAAGAAATTAACGTTATAATATCACAATTATACCACAAGCTTAGAAATTTAAACAAAATGAATGAAAGTATTAAAGTAACTCCAACAGGAAACTATTTCCAAAAGAATTATGATGTTGAAGGTGTTGAACGAATCACTGGACTCTAACGCTTGTAGATTTAAGACAATTAAATTGTTGAACTGAACATTCGCGGGCTGGACAAATTGTAGAGGCTTTGGGTTCATAATAATAAAATAAGGGATATGAGCGCGGCCGAGTACCTGAAGGCGAAAGGGTGCTGCTAAGGATAATATTATATTGGTGGTTAAAACCAGCCGAGTTAGGAGGAAATAGACGAGGCGAGGCTGTGGTGAGAGAAATACTATTATATATATTTTACCTGAGAGAATATGAACTATAACGAGAACCTATTTCACTTAAAATTTCGGTACATTATATTAACCTTCTTACTGCGTGCTCTATTGTAGTGCTCTATTGTATTATTAACCAGAACAGTTACTTAACAGGAAGAACACGTAACTAGTCGAACATAGTGGGATTCAAATCATATTATACCACATCCAATTGTTTAGCATATTTTGTGGAATAAATGAACATAAGTTGAAAATGAATAATATTGATTTAGTTAGAGGTGGAAACGAAGTTAAAGCGCTCAATTGTATTCAAAATAATAAAAAGACTGCAAATAGTCGAAGTCGCACATTTCAAACTGAAATATTCATATTTTATTATATTTTATTTATTTACTGGACGTCACAGATGCACACTGTTAAAACACGTTGTCGCCCGCGAACCTATGTGCATTTGGGCACTACAGATCGGACCTGAAAACGGCGAAGGGCGTTGAACGACTTCTCGGACTCGAATCGTTGAGTATCGAAGACGCGTAAATTGTTGAGCTGAACATTCGCGGGCTGGATAAATTGAATTATTTATGGGTTCATAATAATAAAATAAGGGATATGAGCGCGGCCGAGTACCTGAAGGCGAAAGGGTGCTGCGATGATGAATATTCAGTTGGTAATTAAAAGCAGCCGAGTTAGGAGGAAATAGACGAGGCGAGACTGTGGTGAGAAAAATATATATTTTAAATGTTTACCTGAGAGAATACGAATCTACAATACATTATAAGTGTTGTATTAGAATAATTTCATAATTATACTACGAGCTATTACACCAAAAGAAATATATTAAAATGACAGAGAAACTATTTACTTAGTACACTCGATCCGGCGATGTACGACGCGAAAATGAAGGCGAAATATTAAAGTAAAGTTAATTCAAGCCTGTACGGTCCTTAACTTTGAATTGAAAACGACTCAAAGATTCGTGACCTGCGGGCTAGACAAAGTATAGTAGCTGTAATGCATAATAATAAAATAAGGGATATGAGCGCGGCCGAGTATCTGAACACGTATCTAAAATGTACTATAAGGGTTGTATTTATTGCTAACGGAGTTTACAATTCTGTGAGGAAGAAAAAATATATACTATTTAATATTTACCTGAGAGAATACGAATCTAAAATACATAATAAGTGTTGTATTTATACCACGAGCTTTGAAATTTACGACAAGAATGAAATTTGTTAAAATAACAGATAAACTATTTACCTTTGTGGTGATAAACACTATTTAATATTTACCTGAAAGAATGAGAACTCAAATTATTCATAAATCTTTCAGATAAAATTATGGAATATTATAAATTTACATAATGATAATAATAATGATAACATCATTTGTGAAGTGGAAATATCTTTATGATAATTATATCAATATTAAAATATTTATTCTAAAACCACTTCTCTGAAATGCTATTTTCTTTTTTTGAATCACATTGAATAAATATATAAAGAATAAAAGCTTAGTAAATAATTTATATTTATTTGTGAAAATATTTATAGCATTAATGTTTGCATTACTTCGGTAAATTTAATAAATATACTAAATTATGATGTGAATTACCTTAAATAAAAATGACGCGTTCATTGGTTAACATTGTCAACAAATTTGTCAGTTCACTCAACACAACCAAAACGATAAAATAAATGAGAACGCTCTGTAATCTCCAACTCTACAAATAATTTACAAATCAACAGAAACGGATCCGTTCAAAAACCTCCGGTGAGATTTTGAAAACGGTTCCGTTTTCCGTTCTTTCAAAATGCGATCGGCGATTAAATATTTGGTACCGTTTAAAAATTGATTTACAATTTGTGATAAATAAATGTCAAATTGTAAATTATCTGTTTATGGGTATCATTTCTCTCTTTTCTCATCTTCTCTAATCAAGATCTCGCAAGTTGTAATCACTCGTTAAATCTCATCACAGAATCTAAGAGAATTTGATTAAGTTGAGTTATCAAAATTGACTTTAACAATTGTAGTTGAAGTATTATGTAGTTATACATGACGTGGGAATTCTAAAATTTTATATATTAAAACTAATCTTTCAAACTCTAACCTCCTATCAAGTAGAAAGGGAAAACTATTCTCTTGTGATGTCTTCTTTATTACCAGGTATAATGCAAAACAATACAATTTTAACTTTATATTACTGAATATCTGCATTTATCTATATTTATCTAAATTATAAATAGTCTGATGTCAATATGAACTGTTATCTCTTTCGGATGGAGTGGAAGTATAAGCCAAATCTCATATCTCCAAAATTGTTTTAAATTTGGTAAACGCGAGCCTATAGTCTCAGCCGAGAATGTTAGGAAAGGTTTTCCGCTCTTTCAAAATGCGATCGGCGAAAACTGCACACTTTAATATTTCGCGCAATTTTAAAATTGCCATACTATTATTAGAAATATTTTTATTTATTGAAGATCATTCGCTCGAAATATTCGCTCAGTGTCAAGGCCTTCTGTTAGCCTAATGATGTTGGGAACGAACGATCTAGATCCATATGGAGGACCGCCCACTATTCAGGTGTATCTGTAGTCAATTGGTAATTTTATAGCATTTTCCAGACACATTTCTTTCGTGGAATGAAATGTACTGTAAAATCCCGGCTAAGGTAGTCCTCGACCGCTCCCACTTAAGGTAGCCTTACTCGCTTTCTAGAGCACTTTTTGGCATTTTCAGCCAAAACTAGGGTAAAATGGATTCATTTTCAATATATTAATTTGATATCAGAAATATTATTACAAATATTGTATATTTTGAATATATAGTTATTATAATACATTATATAATGACACCACTCCAAAAAGAAAATATAATATTGTTTTGAACTGCTTATTCTTTAATATATACTGATAAAATATACTAATAAAATAAATGTTATTAAAAGTTGAATTAATAAAATATAAATAATACTATTCTTAATTTCATGTAAATGTGTGTGGTTATAATATTTTAATATGTGCTATTATATCATATATAGATTATTTTAGTTAAATATGCTGTTGACGATCCAGCATTACATTATTTCGTTCCAACAAAATTAATAACATAAAATAAACCTCCCAAAGTGAATTCTCACTAACCACAATTATAGATAAACCGTTGTTCAATTAATATAAATACAGTTAAAAATACTATATTAAGTTGGATTGAATTTTAGTAGACGATATATATATTCTTTCATTTCGTTCATCGAATCTATAGTGGTTGGGATTGTTTAGTTCATTTATTACCCAAAAATATTATTCTAAATTAAATAGAGTAATTTGATTATCAAAAAATCACTGCTAGTCTTCTTAAGCATCTAACTACGCGAATAGCTACGCAACTTTCTCATAAAATGATGAAAACATATTGTATAGTTTTAAACTTTATTAAATAACTGCTGTAGTCGCTGTTAATTTACTTAATAAATAATTTTTGCGTTTACTGTTAATATCTCGAACACTTGACATATTCAAGTCAACCATTTTCATTTTTTCAGCGAGTTACATTTATTATTCGGTAGGTTAGTCAGTGTATTATGATTTATTTTTTACATCATAGAACGTGAACAAATCAGAAGATTCCACTGTCAAATTACCTTCAAAGTTTATCTGAGTCTCAAGATTACATATTGGATAAAAGTATATTATGTAATTAGAAGCTATATCTAAATATTCTAAGTTAATTAAAGGTCTCAATGCTGAAATTTCATAAAGATCACATTCGTCTAATGTTAGCTCAATTAATTGTGTTTAATATTATAGCGGTGTTATATCAACTCCTTCATTTCTGTTTAAATGTAATTTTTTCAAGCTTTTGAACTAGTTGAGAACGGAAATGTCTTTAATGCTATTATAACTTATATCTAAATATGTTAGTAAGACAATATTTTGTAAGTGTTAAATATTGCTTATTTTATTTAAACGCATGGAAAGTACTTCTAAATTTACCAATGTTCTCATAAATGAAATATCTATAATTTTACAACTTGAAATATTTAAGTAAGTCAGACTTATTTACAATATTACAGTAATATTACAGAGGAGTTATGTCCAGAATATTATTAGATGATAAATTTAAGTGCTTCAAGTTTATAAGTCCACTTAAAAATGAAATATTACTTAATTTATTACTGCACATAGATAATTTTTGAAGTTGAACCATATTCTAAAGAGGTTGGAAATCTATTTTTGGATTATTAGATAGATCTATTTCCTTTAAATGAGCGAGGTGTGTAAGTAATTCTATATTTTTTACATCAGTATCAGATATATTTAAATTTGTAAGATTACCAAAATATTTTAAAATATTTATATCAACAATGTCGTTTTTTGAAATATCTAGTGTTTCCAAATTATTTAACGGTTATAGAACATTAATACTATCGGTGTTCGTCCTTGA
>CAXDID010000945.1:0-93550 GCA_963988835.1 Hexamita inflata | reverse complement strand
TTCTACTAGCTTTCCGGAAACGCCAAGTTCATCGTGAAGAGCAAGCTTCAGCAGATCCCGGAGCTCCAGCTCAACCCGCTTTCCAGCAGGATCGCCGAGCTGTTTGTGGACCAGAGCGACAACGAGGGCATCAGCTTCAAGTCGTTCGTCCAAAACCTGGCCGTATTCAGTCACCAGTCCACCGAGGAAGAGAAGCTCAGGTTCCTGTTCCGGGTGTACGACAGAGACAACGACGGGAAGATTAACGAGGACGAGCTCTACAACATCCTGAAGTAGTGCGTGGGAAACAACATAGAGGACTAGCAACTAAAAATGCTCGTGAAGGGAACCATCCAGGACGCCGACAAGAACGAAGACGCAGCCCTTGACTACATCGAATTCAGACAGTGCGTTGAAAGAAACGCCGGAATGAAAGAGAAGCTCACAGTGAGGTTTTGAAGATTTATTTTCAACTTTCCTAGAATCCGCGGGAACGATGCTATATCCACTATATCTGCCTAGTTGAGCCACCCCAACCTTAAAACACAGATTTACAAAGAGAATCACAATATGCTGAATCCTAAATATTAAAATGCTAAAAATTTATAAACACGGTACGGTTCTCTGACACGATTATCACAACATTATATTACTTCCACCACTCCACCAGATGTCCAGCCAAAACAGCCAAACCCAAAAGAGAGCCACACTACCCAAAGGTGAGCAGCAACAAGTTGACATGGAGATACTCAACTACGTATGCGACATGTTGCAGCTCAGAGGAAGCCGCCTCGAAGCAGTTCAGTATTTCTGCCGAAACAGAGAGCTCATCGCCAGAAACAAGATCATAAACTGGTATGCGATCGACTAGAACATTAACATGAGGTCCTACGAGAGTAAGGCGTACTCCTACAAAAGATTTGCAGACTCCATCGTACCCAACAATCTTCCACTTTACCCATTTGACGTCCAAGACAAAATCGAAGAATATATCAACGGTAAGGTGAAGTCGCTGCAAAACACAATCAAAAACATGAGCGAAGCTGTTGCCAACAATTTCAGAAAGGAACTTGAGCAAGACGTCAAGCAGCTCTTCGGCCTCAAAGGCTCTGACTTTTACTCCTACAAAAAGCAGGTGGACAAAAACAGATACACCATCAACCAGGCCATGAAGAAAGTAAGAGGTGAGACAGCTGGTAGCTATGCTGACTCCAAGAGGCTGGATGACAGCTGTCAGGACAGCGCGTTGTTTGTTATCTACGACTGCCCAGAAGTGCCAGCGATCAAGACTTCTGTTCAAGACAGCGCTTCTTTAGACACAAATGAATCTTTTTCGTTTGATATGTTAAGTGGGTGTTTCGATTTGTTTGAGTGAATGTATTTGTAGTCTCACAGATATGGCAAGCAAGCTTTTGAGTTGTCAGTACCACAAAAGTAAGTTAATTTGTAAGTGCTGGTGTGGAACTGTACGTAAATATCTATTTGCACGCGACTTACTGTTGCCACTTCAATTGTTGTTATGTTCGCTTTTGTCAACTCTATTTCGTGATTGCCAAAATAAACTCCTGCATTCCTTGCTCGTCATCGATACAGTGTAGAACTGTATACGTAGAAGTCAGCGAAAAACATGCCTTGACCGATTCTACTAGCTTTCCGGAAACGCCAAGTTCATCGTGAAGAGCAAGCTTCAGCAGATCCCGGAGCTCCAGCTCAACCCGCTTTCCAGCAGGATCGCCGAGCTGTTTGTGGACCAGAGCGACAACGAGGGCATCAGCTTCAAGTCGTTCGTCCAAAACCTGGCCGTATTCAGTCACCAGTCCACCGAGGAAGAGAAGCTCAGGTTCCTGTTCCGGGTGTACGACAGAGACAACGACGGGAAGATTAACGAGGACGAGCTCTACAACATCCTGAAGTAGTGCGTGGGAAACAACATAGAGGACTAGCAACTAAAAATGCTCGTGAAGGGAACCATCCAGGACGCCGACAAGAACGAAGACGCAGCCCTTGACTACATCGAATTCAGACAGTGCGTTGAAAGAAACGCTGGAATGAAAGAGAAGCTCACAGTGAGGTTTTGAAGATTTATTTTCAACTTTCCTAGAATCCGCGGGAACGATGCTATATCCACTATATCTGCCTAGTTGAGCCACCCCAACCTTAAAACACAGATTTACAAAGAGAATCACAATATGCTGAATCCTAAATATTAAAATGCTTAAAAATTTATAAACACGGTACGGTTCTCTGACACGATTATCACAACATTATATTACTTCCACCACTCCACCAGATGTCCAGCCAAAACAGCCAAACCCAAAAGAGAGCCACACTACCCAAAGGTGAGCAGCAACAAGTTGACATGGAGATACTCAACTACGTATGCGACATGTTGCAGCTCAGAGGAAGCCGCCTCGAAGCAGTTCAGTATTTCTGCCGAAACAGAGAGCTCATCGCCAGAAACAAGATCATAAACTGGTATGCGATCGACTAGAACATTAACATGAGGTCCTACGAGAGTAAGGCGTACTCCTACAAAAGATTTGTAGACTCCATCGTACCCAACAATCTTCCACTTTACCCATTTGACGTCCAAGACAAAATCGAAGAATATATCAACGGTAAGGTGAAGTCGCAGCAAAACACAATCAAAAACATGAGCGAAGCTGTTGCCAACAATTTCAGAAAGGAACTTGAGCAAGACGTCAAGCAGCTCTTCGGCCTCAAAGGCTCTGACTTTTACTCCTACAAAAAGCAGGTGGACAAAAACAGATACACCATCAACCAGGCCATGAAGAAAGTAAGAGGTGAGACAGCTGGTAGCTATGCTGACTCCAAGAGGCTGGATGACAGCTGTCAGGACAGCGCGTTGTTTGTTATCTACGACTGCCCAGAAGTGCCAGCGATCAAGACTTCTGTTCAAGACAGCGCTTCTTTAGACACAAATGAATCTTTTTCGTTTGATATGTTAAGTGGGTGTTTCGATTTGTTTGAGTGAATGTATTTGTAGTCTCACAGATATGGCAAGCAAGCTTTTGAGTTGTCAGTACCACAAAAGTAAGTTAATTTGTAAGTGCTGGTGTGGAACTGTACGTAAATATCTATTTGCACGCGACTTACTGTTGCCACTTCAATTGTTGTTATGTTCGCTTTTGTCAACTCTATTTCGTGATTGCCAAAATAAACTCCTGCATTCCTTGCTCATCATCGATACAATGTAGAACTGTATACGTAGAAGTCAGCGAAAAACATGCCTTGACTGATTCTACTAGCTTTCCGGAAACGCCAAGTTCATCGTGAAGAGCAAGCTTCAGCAGATCCCGGAGCTCCAGCTCAACCCGCTTTCCAGCAGGATCGCCGAGCTGTTTGTGGACCAGAGCGACAACGAGGGCATCAGCTTCAAGTCGTTCGTCCAAAATCTGGCCGTATTCAGTCACCAGTCCACCGAGGAAGAGAAGCTCAGGTTCCTGTTCCGGGTGTACGACAGAGACAACGACGGGAAGATTAACGAGGACGAGCTCTACAACATCCTGAAGTAGTGCGTGGGAAACAACATAGAGGACCAGCAACTAAAAATGCTCGTGAAGGGAACCATCCAGGACGCCGACAAGAACGAAGACGCAGCCCTTGACTACATCGAATTCAGACAGTGCGTTGAAAGAAACGCCGGAATGAAAGAGAAGCTCACAGTGAGGTTTTGAAGATTTATTTTCAACTTTCATAGAATCCGCGGGAACGATGCTATATCCACTATATCTGCCTAGTTGAGCCACCCCAACCTTAAAACCCAGATTTACAAAGAGAATCGCAATATGCTGAATCCTAAATATTAAAATGCTTAAAAATTTATAAACACGGTACGGTTCTCTGACACGATTATCACAACATTATATTACTTCCACCACTCCACCAGATGCCCAGCCAAAACAGCCAAACCCAAAAGAGAGCCACACTACCCAAAGGCGAGCAGCAATAAGTTGACATGGAGATACTCAACTACGTATGCGACATGTTGCAGCTCAGAGGAAGCCGCCTCGAAGCAGTTCAGTATTTCTGCCGAAACAGAGAGCTCATCGCCAGAAACAAGATCATAAACTTGGTATGCGATCGACTAGAACATTAACATGAGGGTCTACGAGAGTAAAGGCGTACTCCTACAAAGATTGTAGACTCCATCGTGCCCAACAATCTTCCACTTTACCCATTTGAGCGATCCAAGACAAAATCGAAAAGAATATCAACGGTAGGTGAAGTCGCTTTAAGAAACACAATCAAAAACATGAGCGAAGCTGTTGCCAACAATTCAGAAAGGAACTTGAGCAAGACGTCCAAGCAGCTCTTCGGCCTCAAAGGCTCACGACTTTTACTCCTACAAAAGCAGGTGGACAAAAACAGATACACACCATCAACCAGGCCATGAAGAAAGTAAGAGGTGAAGACAGCTGGTATATGCTGACTCCAAGAAGCCGGATGACAGCTGTCAGGACAGCGCGTTGTTTGTTATCTACGACTGCCCAGAAGTGCCAGCGATCAAGACTTCTGTTCAAGACAGCGCTTCTTTAGACACAAATGAATCTTTTTCGTTTGATATGTTAAGTGGGTGTTTCGATTTGTTTGAGTGAATGTATTTGTAGTCTCACAGATATGGCAAGCAAGCTTTTGAGTTGTCAGTACCACAAAAGTAAGTTAATTTGTAATTGCTGGTGTGGAACTGCACGTAAATATCTATTTGCACGCGACTTACTGTTGCCACTTCAATTGTTGTTATGTTCGCTTTTGTCAACTCTATTTCGTGATTGCCAAAATAAACTCCTGCATTCCTTGCTCATCATCGATACAGTGTAGAACTGTATACGTAGAAGTCAGCGAAAAACATGCCTTGACTGATTCTACTAGCTTTCCGGAAACGCCAAGTTCATCGTGAAGAGCAAGCTTCAGCAGATCCCGGAGCTCCAGCTCAACCCGCTTTCCAGCAGGATCGCCGAGCTGTTTGTGGACCAGAGCGACAACGAGGGCATCAGCTTCAAGTCGTTCGTCCAAAACCTGGCCGTATTCAGTCACCAGTCCACCGAGGAAGAGAAGCTCAGGTTCCTGTTCCGGGTGTACGACAGAGACAACGACGGGAAGATTAACGAGGACGAGCTCTACAACATCCTGAAGTAGTGCGTGGGAAACAACATAGAGGACTAGCAACTAAAAATGCTCGTGAAGGGAACCATCCAGGACGCCGACAAGAACGAAGACGCAGCCCTTGACTACATCGAATTCAGACAGTGCGTTGAAAGAAACGCCGGAATGAAAGAGAAGCTCACAGTGAGGTTTTGAAGATTTATTTTCAACTTTCCTAGAATCCGCGGGAACGATGCTATATCCACTATATCTGCCTAGTTGAGCCACCCCAACCTTAAAACACAGATTTACAAAGAGAATCACAATATGCTGAATCCTAAATATTAAAATGCTAAAAATTTATAAACACGGTACGGTTCTCTGACACGATTATCACAACATTATATTACTTCCACCACTCCACCAGATGTCCAGCCAAAACAGCCAAACCCAAAAGAGAGCCACACTACCCAAAGGTGAGCAGCAACAAGTTGACATGGAGATACTCAACTACGTATGCGACATGTTGCAGCTCAGAGGAAGCCGCCTCGAAGCAGTTCAGTATTTCTGCCGAAACAGAGAGCTCATCGCCAGAAACAAGATCATAAACTGGTATGCGATCGACTAGAACATTAACATGAGGTCCTACGAGAGTAAGGCGTACTCCTACAAAAGATTTGTAGACTCCATCGTACCCAACAATCTTCCACTTTACCCATTTGACGTCCAAGACAAAATCGAAGAATATATCAACGGTAAGGTGAAGTCGCTGCAAAACACAATCAAAAACATGAGCGAAGCTGTTGCCAACAATTTCAGAAAGGAACTTGAGCAAGACGTCAAGCAGCTCTTCGGCCTCAAAGGCTCTGACTTTTACTCCTACAAAAAGCAGGTGGACAAAAACAGATACACCATCAACCAGGCCATGAAGAAAGTAAGAGGTGAGACAGCTGGTAGCTATGCTGACTCCAAGAGGCTGGATGACAGCTGTCAGGACAGCGCGTTGTTTGTTATCTACGACTGCCCAGAAGTGCCAGCGATCAAGACTTCTGTTCAAGACAGCGCTTCTTTAGACACAAATGAATCTTTTTCGTTTGATATGTTAAGTGGGTGTTTCGATTTGTTTGAGTGAATGTATTTGTAGTCTCACAGATATGGCAAGCAAGCTTTTGAGTTGTCAGTACCACAAAAGTAAGTTAATTTGTAAGTGCTGGTGTGGAACTGTACGTAAATATCTATTTGCACGCGACTTACTGTTGCCACTTCAATTGTTGTTATGTTCGCTTTTGTCAACTCTATTTCGTGATTGCCAAAATAAACTCCTGCATTCCTTGCTCGTCATCGATACAGTGTAGAACTGTATACGTAGAAGTCAGCGAAAAACATGCCTTGACCGATTCTACTAGCTTTCCGGAAACGCCAAGTTCATCGTGAAGAGCAAGCTTCAGCAGATCCCGGAGCTCCAGCTCAACCCGCTTTCCAGCAGGATCGCCGAGCTGTTTGTGGACCAGAGCGACAACGAGGGCATCAGCTTCAAGTCGTTCGTCCAAAACCTGGCCGTATTCAGTCACCAGTCCACCGAGGAAGAGAAGCATATAATATTCATATCATATATAGAATGTTTAGATCTAATACAATTTCATTCTATCATGCACAAAACACATTCATGAATACTAATTTAATTCTAAATTAGACGATTCATATTTTATTTATTTCGTTTAGCGCACAGATCTACATAGTGCAATTAAACATCTAATGCATCAAGTATTCGCCGAGATCTAATTAAAGCATGCCTCAGCCTACCAGCCATTTAATCAATAAGTTAACTATTTATTGAAACATTTGAATTGTTTGCTGTTATTGGCTAACTTTTGGGCGCATTATGAACTTCTTCTAAATTTCCAATTGACGCAAATAATATGCTTTTATATTATTTACTCCTATTCATTTTCATAAAGAGGTGAAAGTCTAATAATAAACACCTATTTAATAGAAAAATAGCATTTTTACTGTTTTATAATTCAGACAAATTAGACAAATTTGTTTAATTTGTGAATAACTTTTAATTGAATAATAGTACACAGTAGAGTGGTGAAATAAGATGTCCTTATCTTTTCTATAATCAATTAGCCATAATACACTTGTACCATGTTAAAATGTTAAATTAATTCATTATGTTCTTTAAAAACTGCTTATTAATCGATTATAGTCAAAAATTTGCTTGTATTAGCTAATAATATTCAAATGTTTATCTATATCTAAATCCACTCCATACTAATGAGTGAGTGCAAGGTGATGAGTTTTAACATTCTGTACGGCACATGTGCGAATTCTCCGCTTCACAAGTGGGATGGAAGAAAGCAGGCTGTGACTGGGATTATTGACATGTACAAGCCCGACATTATTGGCACTCAGGAGGGTTTATTCTGGCAGTTGGACTACATTCGTTCAGTTCTTCCGGATTATGCGCAGTATGGTTCATCCAGGAACGGTCACTTTGACAATAATGCGGACGAGTTCTGTGCGATCCTTTATAACAGAAACGTCTTTGATTTGATTTGTGGTGAGACTTTCTTCTTGTCGGACACTCCAAATGTGGTTTCAAAGTTACCCGGTTCGGCTTTCAACAGGATCGCAACAATAATTAAACTATAATTTAAGTAATAATCAAAAGCGTAGTTTTGGGCCGTGAACACGCATTTGGACTACAATTCAGCGTCCGCCGTGCGTTAAACACAGGCGAAAATCCTGGCTAAGCTCATTAACGAGTTGAACACAGAACATCTACCAGTTGTTTTAACGGGTGATTTCAACTCGAATTCGTTTGACTCGGTTTACACTTGTTTTGACCAGTACAGCGACTGCGCTGAGGCCGCGGAATCGTTCGGGACGCTCAAAATGAGCTCCTTCACCGATTTTTTGAGCGTTAAAACGGCCACGAAGAAATAGTTCGGATAGAGGACGCACATTGACTGGATCATGACGCAAAAAATGCACTGTGCGAGGTTCGAAGTGGGTACGGAGGAGCCGAACGGAGTCAAACCTAGCGACCACTACCCGATCATGGCCGTTCTGCAGATTGAGTGAAAGATGTTTATTTGTCCTCACAAATTTGAAAAATAATGATTATGGTTATATTAATTAGATTTGTTCAGAAACGCACATTAGTTTAGGAATGAATTTGCTATATGGTCATTATATCACTTTCGATATTGGCAAACGGCATTGATTTACGATTAACGACTTTGCATGAGTGAATGAGAAGTAATATAGTTCAATGGTTAACATAGTACAATAATAAATAATAACATGTATATATAATATATAGGTTATAATATATAGCGAATCAGCTGAAACTGGTCCGCTAACAACTCAGTGAGGGCCCTGCTGGGTCTTTACTGAGTGGGCATAAATGACGGGTTGAGTCCGTTTTGAAAGTGGAAACACTGGTGTGCGAGAGCCCATGTTTTGCTTTCGAAAGTCTCACAAATCGTTCGTTTGTGTCGTCTCGAGATCTAATAGTGTGGAGTGGTGCGTGCTGGTGGCTAAAACTCACTACTTTTGTACACTTTTAGAAGAAAATTGCCAAAAAAATCTGAAAAGCTGCAATTATCACGTTAAAATGCCATATAACTACTATATAAAGTCTCTAAGCTTTCCACCCGATCAATTGTTTAATTTCTTCATCAATTAGTCATGTGTTTCATTTACATTTTATATTTTATATTGTGATTATAGTTGAATTCAAAATACAATTCCACTTTAAATGTTGAACAAAGGTATGAAGTAAAGTAAACAGAAGACTAAAATGGAAATATAGTGAAATTTATAGTGTTCATGTATGAAAAACTTTAGATTTCAAGTTTATTTTGATTTGAGATTTAGTAAAACATATCATTTTTGAATATTACCAACAAATACACATATTGTACTGATTGATAATATTCATATAAATATTATATAATTATAATTTTGTCAATGATTGAAAAACACTATAACTTATCTGGCAATTATATTGATTAATAACATAATAGCACATAATAATAGAAACGTAATGCCTTCTCAAAATAATAAGTTAATAATAAAAATAGATAGAATAAGTCATTGTAAGATATTTGAAGAGTTAAAACGATATAAGATCTTATTTTGATTTAAATAATTATAAATTGCGTTTGTGCATAAATGAAGTGTGAATTTAATATTTATTCTTAAATATGCATAATACATAGAATTGAGTAAAATTTACATTACTTGTTGTTAATTTGGGTTTCAAAATAGAATAGATGTGTGACCACATATATAGCTTCATTATATATCTATATAATAATATTTCACATCATTATTACCTTTGGCGCTATTAATATTATTTGTATTTGTTTCTCAATTTTAAATTTGCCAGTGATATAAAGATGTTAATAGCTTATTACATAACCATGTGTCGTTGTATTTAAATGAGTTAATTTAGAATTAGCCCGATCATTATTTAACAAATCAACTACCTATTATTTCAAACGTAAGATAGCAGATTCATGGGCCACCATTAGTTATTATGCTGTTAATTACTAACTCACTCAAATTTGCGTCTCTTTATCTCCTTCCTGAGTTAAGTTGCCAACTTAGTTTCTGTTGGGGTGGAAATGGACCTGTACCGATTTGAGCGCAATATATGATGAAGGAAGAAGAACAAAATATAATAAATGAATGCATAAACATCAATAATCAATATATGTGCGTCAAATTTGCATAAGAAAATTAATTTTTCACATCAATTACCTTCCATTCTAGTCTGGCTGTTAGATGTCTCGAGGAAGTGAAATGAATATATATAATATAGGTATATAATATATAACAATAATAAATAATTCAGAAAAACTATAATTTCATTCAAGATTCATTTTCGCCTCTGTAAGTTAAATTCTACGGGTTTAAGCTTGCAATCTAGATTGAAAACGTTAACTTTGTTATGTTCTGGATTAAATTATCTTTAATCTATATCTCTATGTACATTTGTAATCTGCCTATTTTTAAGATCGTTGTTCATTTTTTCTACCTTTCTGCTCCATTCTGCAATAATTTTCGTAATTTATTCTTTAAGGTGGTTGTAACATGGTTCTTATCCTAGATCTTCAAATATTTACCTCATAATTTTAATATTATTTTGTATTTAGTGATTAAGTTCGTTAATCTCGTTTTTTACATCTCTAATCCATAACTTGTCATAATCTTTTTGTTATTATAACAAAGTTAGCTAGAATTGATTTATATGGTACTAAATATTATCTATTAGAGACCTTTTGGTGCGTTCCAAGTTATTTGATACTAAATCTCTAGTTTTCAAGTCACTTAAGCTAGCCACAATATATTTAAGATTTTAAAGACACGAACAAGTATTTATATCTGAATTTATTTTTTCAATTGAGTTGAGATCCTTCTATGTAAATGCAGAAATAGTTTCAGATAATTAACTTTGCAAATTCTATTCTGACCCGTACAAAGGAAACTACTAGATTTTAATCACAACAGAATAAGTTTTTGCTGATTTCAACGAGTCAATTAATTACTATATCAATATTTAAGATTAACACTAATACCAGAATTTACTAAATTTAGTAAATCGCTCATCAAATTAATCAAGCAATAATATATCGCTTATCAATTGTTATTCGTATTCTATGTTATTATCAATATCTTTGATAGCACGTATTATCTTTTCCAATAGATTTTCAGCATAGCTTTGGATCATCTAACAACACTACTACACAATTATTTATACACTGTTATATTATTTGTTTCCGACTAATTATAAAAGTTATGTTATTTGCATTTCTATATATTATAAGGAATCACAAGTAATTTCCTATAAACCTGATTCTATGTCTTAAAATTATTGATCCATCGCAGTTTTTTATAAATTTACAAACTAAATAATGCAGCTTTGAAGATCATTATTATATTTTAACATTTTTTCCTAATTTATATGATTTTATAGCATTTTTGATTCACTTAGAACTTTAAGTATGTTTTAAACTGATAAAAACGATGACAATGTTTAAGTTGTGTCTTATTTTGCATTGTCTTACGCCAACTGTTTAAGTTAATCTGTAATATAATCGTCGATAATTTACAATGATGAGTATTAGGGACTATAATCTAAATTAATAAGTTTTCCACAGGATTAGTAAATGTTTTACATTTTATTCAAAGCGTTCCCGTACTTTTCAATTATTGATAACGTATTGTTAACTGTAAACTCTTTAAAGAGCGTTGCTGTATCTTATTCCAATTTAGCGTATGCCTTATAAACGAAATTACACGCTTCGCCATAGATATGCTCTACTTAACTATTAGAGCCCAGTTTTGAGGCAGAGTCACGAATTGTTTTCATAATGTTTAAAACATGTTATTTACTAAACGGTTGATCACTTTCTATTTCTTTTTATAGTAATTTAAAATAATCCTGTAACATTTAGATTGATTGTTTAATACAAACTTCTGATTATTTTTTGTCAAATACATGATATTATATTAGTTGTTCTAACTGTAGTAATTTGGTCGCTGTTATTTCATGCTGTTCTGTGTTATCATTCTCATTATTTATGTGCTATTCTATTTAAAACAAATACTATTTGCCAATATTTTTGAGCTCAATGACTATTTCTGTTTAACACTTTTAATACATAGCAGTGAACTTCTGAATGTTGAGATAGTGTGATAAGAGGCAAAGCTAATCCAACTTAAATTTGACTAATTAGTAATTGGCTTTACTAATTCCTTCAATAATACATTTTTCATGAAGATTGAATTAAGTTTCTAATTTGCTGATGGCTTCGTTTGAAACAAAATTTTTGAATTTCTAAGCAGGGTTTTCTATTTATTTTTATAGTAGGTAATCCAAAATATCTAGATTATTATCTTACGCAGGATTCAATAAAAGCCTTGACTCATTGTTTTATTACTCTTTATCGCTAAAATCTTCATCACTGCTGCTAAAACTGATTTTATCAACCCCAACTAATTTGTTAATGATATCTTTAATAAAATTATTGTAGGATTTGTTATTTTTTTCTTATGAGTTCAAATTTTTTAACTTATTTTTAAAATCTGCCAATAATTAGTGTTATTCGTTATCAGAATATTGCGTAAATAAATAAGTAATAGATGGAATAGCTTTATCAAAATTTTAAAATATGCGTTACAAATTCGTGAAAAGCTAGTAAACGTGTGTTAATCTGTCTCCAACGCTATTTTTGCTGATGATAACAACTGGTTTGACGCTTTTGCAACATTAAATAGAATTAATGAGTGATTGCTTATTGACAATATCGTTTTCCGATGTACCAGATTAATCTAACCCTTGTGTATCTAAAAGATATACATCGTTGTTTTTGCGATTAATTTTAACAAACTTTGTAATTCCTTTATCAAGATCAGTTAATTGCTGCTGCATCTGAGTGTCTATTTGCTGTTCTTATCTGGCTTTTAGCGTTTAATCTACTAGCTCCATTTTTTCTCCAGCAAGGAAGTGAATCGCCGTTGTCTTACCTGCTCTCATGTTTCCTAGGATTAAAACGACGTCTTTTCCTTGGAGTGTATATTGATCTGTTTAAGTCTGCTCCAGTAATCCGTTGAGTTTATCGACGTCGACTGGCATGATTTCTTTTTGGTACTCGGCTGCGGTTTCTTTTAGTTCTTTGAGGTATTGATAGATTTTTTTTGGATCTTTTTCTTCCAATATTTTGTCCATGTTGCTATAAATATCAATAACGTGCTATTCGTCTCGTTTATCTTTTTATGATTGTTATTGTAGTTCGAAGCTAAGTTAATGCAACTCCTATAACTTTTGTTCTGGGGTTTTCCGTTCCTTTTTGATTATTACCATTATTTAGTCCAGCTCAGATATAAATTGTTTCAAAATGTTTTCCGTTACAACAATTGGCGTACTTTTGTAGTTATTTTGGTTGAAAATTATGTAGTTGGCCTCACCTGTCAGAATTGATACATTGTTATCTTGTTCTGATGAGTTGTAGTCTATCGTCTCTGAGCTATCGTCTTTGCACACGCTTGAAATTTGTGTGTTTCCGTTGAGTAAACCTTCAATATCTGTGTCTAGGCATTTGGGCATTGATTTTGGATTTGATATATTTATGTTATAACTTTACGCGTGAGGCTCGTTGTCTGTATTAGAACTACTACTTATCTCAATGGCAATGGAGCTGGACGACTCAGTGTTCTGCTGTTCTAAGTTATTACTCATTTAAGAGATGTGGTACTTTGCAAAAATCTCATATTGAAAATAAAATATGATACTATTTAATGTAAAAAGAGAGCACTCGCGCGCTTTTATGGCAATAGTACCAATAGTACTAAGAACACTAAGTACTAAGTACTAAGTATGTAATAATTACATAAACTTAATGTTGCAACGAAATAAAGAAACAAATGATTAAATAAAAATAACACCCAAAATATTTTCAAGATATAAAGATAATCACCAATTTTATCAATATAACATTTTACTAATATAACTGTCATAATAATTTGTTACTCTTATTTATATACTTGTATCTGTATATCAAACCAATTAATTTCTTCTTCTCACTCGCTACCTTCTCCTTCCAGGTCTTCTTGGTTCTTTTCAGCTTCTTTCGCTCGTTCTAGCAGTTTTTGTCCGATTTTTCGCAGTTCGTCGATTTGATTTGTGTTGAGTGTGATTCCTTTCTTGCTTGGTTTGTCTCCGAAGTATTTCCGCACGTCAACGTATTTATTTTTGCCCAGAACTGTTTCTGACACCCTCAAATCTTCCTCCAGCTCAAAGTACTTATTTCCATCTTCATTTTTCATAATCGCGCCCACAACTGATGATTTTTTCTTCTTTGGCTCTTCTTTCCTTCCAGTTATGTCCTCTTTGAACTGTTTTAAATTTTCAGCGACCGTTGGTTTTTTGTCCTTTTAAACTTTTGAGTAAATTTGAGTTGGTGAATTGTTCGTTTTCCTCTCTGAGCGTTTCGTTTCAACCGGAACTTTCACGAGCGTTTTCACGCGGATCTTCTTCCGAACAGATGATTGGTCCATTGGAGTGGCGTAAATGTGGTTTGAGATTTGGGAATAATGAAGGAGTGAGGTTTTCACTTTAATTATGAATGATTGATGATAATTTTTAATGGTGTTAAATTGAATTAATGGAGAAAATCTGCCTTATATATTAAAATATCACTGAATATATTTGTTCTATGGCTAATTACTTAAAGTTAATTATTTATGAATTAATTTTAAAAAATTATATTTCTGACTGTTATAAAGCCATTCATGGCTTAATACTAAGCCGAATAAAGATTCCTAATTATTTCTAAATCATAATTGATTATATACATTTTGTAAAAAATGTGGGTATAAACCTTTCCACTTCATATTATTAATCAATGGACACTGAAAATACCAGTTATAGCATTATGATCGAACGCGATGAGTACATCACAAGTTTGGTGTAAGAACAGCTAAAATTCGTTGGAACGAATGAATAGCTCCTGTAATACTTCTAAGAAAATCGCAATAAAATCTTGGGTAACAGGATTGTGAATTGGAGAGAAATAGACTCGAATATTTGCAGAAGGTTTCCATCCATAACTAAAATCGACTCCCGTCGCCGTTTTGTGAAGTGCATCCTTCCATCGCACATCCCATAGTACCCTGAAGAATTGTAAATATAAATACTGTATTTCATTCAGGAACTACTTGGACAAAATGAATTCAATAATCCAGTTCTACTTAAGAGAGCTATTTTGTCATAAGTGAATCAACAATTCAAGCTGAGCGAGTCGGATTCGTTCTCCTTCGTGAACTAACAGATGAAGAACCTGCATACTGTCAATGAAATGCAGAATTTGGATTAGATTGAGTAGCTATACGATGTTGAAAGCTCAAATTCTAACGTGTAAGACGTTTTTGACGAATAAGAAGAATCTGACGCAGAGTTGCGATTAGCGATGCAATTTAGCTTATGGGAAAACAACCCAAAAGTGTACGCGCAGAATGATTTAGATGAAATTGAGTGAAAGTATTGGATGAGATTTTAGATGGATAAGATTTAAAAATATTTAATTTAATACAAAATGATTTAGTACCATCTAGACAACCAGTAGTAATATAATACAATTATAATTTATAATTTATACTAAAACACATTCATTACAAATTGTTTACAACTAACTAAAGAATTTCGATCAGATTTTAGTTTTATCTAATTGCTTTAGTAATTTCTATCGTTACTATATTTCGGAGCATATCAAACATAGTCTTTTTTGGATACTTAGTTAATGATTCCTCTCCAAGAGTTGATAGTGTTTCATTAATAATTTCTTTTCGTAACGCAATAATATCGTTATCATTTTAACACTCAAGTATATCCTATCTTTTGCGTTCAAGAAGTTAATACACATATTATTAAGCTTACTACTTATATTCTTTGGGCCACATATCTTTAACTTGGTGAGATAAAACTTCATTTACAAACTTATAGGAAAAACTCTTAGTAGGATAACTTGGGCGACCTATTAATTTATCTAGTTCTTTCCAATTTACCTTTCTTTTTTCTCCTAGTGATAGTTATTAATAATGTTCAAAAGCTTCTTTGAAAGAATCACTATTAATATTAAAAATTTTGTTTATGTAAACAACAAATTAAATTTCTAATTATTCTTTTTATTCAGGTGTGATTCTGTTCCTTTATTTTACAATTTACGTCATAGCCAGAGCTGTTGTGGTGTGGTAAAAATTATGATGTGAAATAAACTATTAATTTAAATTTATGTTGTTAGTTTCAAAGGTTCAATTACATTTGGATATTCAATAAATTATTCAATTTCTTAATTTAGGTACTATTTTAGATGCGTATAAGTAAATATTTCATAAATTCTCACTATTTAATCTTTTTAGCTTTGATTTCATTTTCCAGTTCAATGTTTCTGAGTACGAGGCTGCGTAGTATTTCTTTATCGATTTCTTCTTGTCTAAGAGCGCTTTTCTTCATTTGTATTTCTTTTGCGCGTTCTTTTGTCTCTAAGAGTCTTTGGATGCGTTCTTCGTCGAGTGAGTCGGACGAGTCGAGTATTTTGCTCATTTTCATCAAATTTTCAATATTATAGTTTTGAGTGCAGTTAAGGTTCGATTGAGGTTAAGGTGCGTTAAGGTCGCTCATTTGGAGCTTGGGTGAGATGGTGACTCTGAAGATGGGCACGTTTTCAATTTGGACTATTTCCTGTATTTTCGGGTTAATGTCTCGTTTTTCGTTACTCAGGGTCTTTTTGAGGACTTAAGGTTTCTAAAACTGCTTCAAATGAAGGTATTCGGTCAGCAGCTCTTTAAGGTCGTTTGGATTGTTATTCTGATTTAAGTCGTTCGGCTTAAGGTCAGTGTTATTATTATTTGCGGATTTTTGGAGTGGATTAAGGTCCGATTCGTAGAGCTGTGTGTTTTTGTAGTCGTCTGCAATTTGGTTTTGAGTTGAATTTTAGTGGAGTGGTTCTTAATTCATGTTTGATTAAATATCAGGAAATTGAACGTTTGTGAATTATTTTAGCTTCAAGGTGTTTGGACGAATGCTAGTGATTTTGGACATGTGCTTGAAACTGGGCGAGATACTCTGTTTTAAAGTGAAAATGCTGTTTTAAAGCTGTTGTTTGTCTTTTAAGCCAATAATCTGTTTCTGTTTTCTAATTTTGAGCGGTTCTTCTCTGAAAGTTGATTCGTTTCGTTTTGGAGAAGAGAACTGGTTGAACTTTTCCTGAGATAAAGGCTGGTGCAGAATTCTCCTCTTAACTGGAATTTGGCTGTAAATCTGGGCGAAGTTTATCACCGCTGCGTTCAATTTCTGCTCCTTCGGCCGTGATTGTTGTGTATTGATTTGTTCTTCAATAGTTATGTTTTTATTGTAAGTTTGTGTATTTTACGTTTAGTTCTCTAGGTTGAAAATAGGCTAGACTGAATCCACGGTGAATACAACCGGATTCGTTACCGCGCGAACTTGGTCTGGTGAGTATATAAGTTCGTTTTCAACTTGTTATTACAATAATTATTGTGTTGTTGAAACTGATTGCTCTTTCGCAATTTCATTTTGGATAAAGGGTTTGAACGCGTTTTCTTGACTCGAGTTATCAATGACAGATTTGAAATTTAAGTTGAATTTTGGTTTCTACTCGTTTTCATTTGTATCAATCTGGTTTTAGTTTAAAGAAGTTTAATTAGACTCAGCATGTTGGACTTAGTTAGTTTGAGTCTGCACTATACCGCCGTTATTCAGTACTTCATTAGATTGTTGTTATGCTTTCTGAGTCAGCTGTTGTGGAGCCTGTTAGTCCATATTCGGTCGCTTGGAATAACTGCCGTTTAAGTTGTTTTGAGGCAAATATTCTTGGGATCTGTTTCCGTCGAGACCTGCTATTTCTTGTTCCACCACCTGTTGCTGGACCAAAAGCTTCTGCATCAAACTGGACTTGGAAGACTTTGACAGCGATTGCTCAAGAGGAGCCAGGTTCACGCCTTCGTTGAGAGCAAGCTGAACCTACGCGTTCTTTGGCGGGAGCTCTACGCTTTTCTGGTCTGGCTTTTATTGAGGCGCTCCTGAAAGCGCGCTGGTGTCAACAGAACCGTAATCTGTATTATTGAACGAAGGCTCTTCGACCACTTTAGCTAGATCTTGGGTCATGCGTTGGAAAAGATTTCTTGGAAGAGGAATTTTGTCAGAAGTCATGGGCTGTTCTATTTTAGGAATTGCGTTCATCGAAACTTTAGACTCGACTTTCGTGTTTGGATTGAATTCAGAAATGTTGCTTTCGTTTATGGACTCGAACTGGGTATTTCCATATGAAACATCGTTTCTTTGGTTATCGTGAATTTGCTGCAGTTTAACAACAGAACTTTGAGTCTCTTTGGCCTTAGAGCCATCGCTCTTCTTCAGTTCACTCAATCCATTTTGCAATTGAGAAAGCGTGCTTATATTGACAGACTCATAATCCGCTATACCGCCGTTACTCAGTACTTCATTAGATTGTTGTTATTCTTTCTGAGTCAGCTGTTGTGGAGCCTGTTAGTCCATATTCGGTCGCTTGGAATAACTGCCGTTTAAGTTGTTTTGAGGCAAATATTCTTGGGATCTGTTTCCGTCGAGACCCGCTATTTCTTGTTCCACCACCTGTTGCTGGACCAAAAGCTTCTGCATCAAACTGGACTTGGAAGACTTTGACAGCGATTGCTCAAGAGGAGCCAGGTTCACGCCTTCGTTGAGAGCAAGCTGAACCTACGCGTTCTTTGGCGGGAGCTCTACGCTTTTCTGGTCTGGCTTTTATTGAGGCGCTCCTGAAAGCGCGCTGGTGTCAACAGAACCGTAATCTGTATTATTGAACGAAGGCTCTTCGACCACTTTAGCTAGATCTTGGGTCATGCGTTGGAAAAGATTTCTTGGAAGAGGAATTTTGTCAGAAGTCATGGGCTGTTCTATTTTAGGAATTGCGTTCATCGAAACTTTAGACTCGACTTTCGTGTTTGGATTGAATTCAGAAATGTTGCTTTCGTTTATGGACTCGAACTGGGTATTTCCATATGAAACATCGTTTCTTTGGTTATCGTGAATTTGCTGCAGTTTAACAACAGAACTTTGAGTCTCTTTGGCCTTAGAGCCATCGCTCTTCTTCAGTTCACTCAATCCATTTTGCAATTGAGAAAGCGTGCTTATATTGACAGACTCATAATCCGCTATACCGCCGTTACTCAGTACTTCATTAGATTGTTGTTATTCTTTCTGAGTCAGCTGTTGTGGAGCCTGTTAGTCCATATTCGGTCGCTTGGAATAACTGCCGTTTAAGTTGTTTTGAGGCAAATATTCTTGGGATCTGTTTCCGTCGAGACCCGCTATTTCTTGTTCCACCACCTGTTGCTGGACCAAAAGCTTCTGCATCAAACTGGACTTGGAAGACTTTGACAGCGATTGCTCAAGAGGAGCCAGGTTCACGCCTTCGTTGAGAGCAAGCTGAACCTACGCGTTCTTTGGCGGGAGCTCTACGCTTTTCTGGTCTATGCTGGTATCAATGGAATCTAAATGTTAGATACTTTCTGAGAATGTTTCATCAATAATAGTAGTTTATTATTACACAATTTATTAATTTTTTGATGGGGTGAGTGTGCTATTTAATCCTAAATTTTCTAAGTGATTTATCTTATATTTAGATTAAAATTATGGTGTTAAGAATTCGTATTGAATTAGAATTTAAATAATCCGTGATTATCTATCGTGATTAACAATAGCATCGCTTCTAAATTCTTGGTTAATTTGTAGTTATTATTTTATGGTTCTGTTAATATCGGGGATATTCTTAATTACCAAAATATCATCTTGCGAGAAATTAATATTGGCTGTGTCTTCCTGGCTTTTGTATGGTTTATGTGTTTTGCTGAATCTGTCGTGAATTCCGTATCTGGGGACAGTTCTGGTGCTGCTTGGAACGCTTTCAATTTCTTGCAGGTCTTCTGCGATTATGAGCGGTACGAGTGATTATTGGTACTGTACGGATGCTTATTATTAAATAACGCTCAATTTTACTTCATTTAGGCTTGATGTTGACAGTGACCTATTTTCTTCGCTCTTTTATTTAACTTTTGGCGTTTCTTGTTTCTTTGGTGCGTTTCTATTTCTCGTTTTTGTGGTTTAAAGTTTACTGTTGGAGTGGCTTCTGGACAAACTTGAAGCGCCACTCGCGGTTTTGACTGATTCGAACGAGCATTCTTTTTGTTCTTGGATTGTGATTGGTTTAATAATTTTTGCTTCGTTTATTTGGTTGGCAACGTTATTTGTCTGTTTTAGCACCATATCCGTTTCGAGTGCGAATTCTTTAAATATTTTGTCCTTCTCCGTTTCCTTTTCAATTATTTCGTTTTCTTCTTAAAACAGTATGTATTCTTAATCATTGTTTTGATTTTGTTATTGAATCTGTTTTTGTTACTCTTTAATCTGTTTTTCTGTGTGTTAAATTTGCATTTAACACCTTTCCTCTTCTTCTTTGATTTGATTCAGATCACTTTGTAGTTTATTTTGCTACTTATTCGCGATTTCGTTTGTGCTTTGAATTAACTTTCCAAGATCCGGTTTTGGGGTTTCGTTTCCGTTTTCATTCAAAGCTGAGTTAACAGAATCAATGTCCGACTGACTCGGTTCCTCGTTCACGTTCATAATTTAACTTGAGCGACGTGGGATCTTTTAAAACAGTTTTTCTGCCTGAGCTTTGAGCGTTTACGTGTGCGTTGGAGAACCGGATTATTGTTGTATTTTCTCGAACATCTTGAGGCAGAAAGAGCACATAAGAGGGGAGGTGTAGGTTATTTACAAAGTAACCGCTGGAGCGAGCTCCTTCTGATTGTCCAAAACTAACTTAACGTCCTTGTACATTTACCGAAATTTCAGCTCAAAAACCGAATTCTGCACAATGCGATTCTAACGCAAATCAACGTGACGCAGCCGAGGACACGTAAACACCGTCAAATACTGCAAACTATTCACATCTAACTCATTATTCTGCAAATACAACTCCTCCACTGTATGACGCAACTTGCAATTTAATAACAGATAATTCAAACCAGACGACGTCAGCTAATTATTTTGCGCCTTAAGAATTTTCGTATATTGAGTGAACTGCACTTGCTTCAATGACGTATCATTCAATGATAAATTGGAAATGTTAATCATTGGAGTGGAATCTTAATTGAATGTACACATTATATATAAATATGAGAGTATCTTCAAGATAATTAGAATCTAATACTGTAAAATGAAACAACCAATAATTACATATAAAATACAAATATATGTTATAACATGACGGTATTATATCAGAATCCTAAATCACTCTTCATAAATCCTGGCTTAGTTACAATTCTTCGCTTAATTTGTTCTTTTGCGTTTGTTTCACTTGACGGGAAATTGGTTCCTTCATGCTTTGACATATATTATTCTTTAGCTCGTGGGTTTCTGTTTTAGAATTTTACAATATTAGGATTTTCGTTTTTCTCATATGGAGCTAAATCCCTTTTGATAAACTTTTGTTCAGGGATAATAGCAGGATCATGAAGGTGTGATTGATTGTTTTATGTAATTCTAATTTTAACTTCTTTGTTAAGTGGTTTATCAAAAATTATTTAAGATTCAGGCTGAGAATATTGTCCTTAATAGACTTTCGGAGCGTTAAATAGTGTATTTAACGAATTTTTAGTAAATTTTTCACGAATTTGAAAATAACTAAAGGCTTTTACTTTATCTGAATTTAAATGGAATTAACCGCTCATTTTATAAAATGGAGTGATATAATTACATTTTATTTGTAAAATAGACATTTATGGTATCTTAATCTAATCTTCATCTCAATGAGATAAATTATTACATTATTCCATTTATAAGGTGTATATATTAATGATTAAATTGAGCCTTAGTACTGATGATAAGGTTACAGTTAAGTGAGTCATTTTATATTAATAAAATACCTTATAATTTGGTTACCTTATAAGCGAAATACAACATGTAATTCATTAAATATATTTTGCATTTTCTGAAACTATTTCAATTTCATCACTTTGATTTGACAAAACATAGTTATTGATATTAGTGTGGTGTTTTATACTGAGAAATGAAACGTGAATGGATTTAAACCGATGTTAAATACCTTCAGTTTGGTTAAGTTTATTATGGCATGTGGTTATATAATTTCTGAATATGGCTCAATCAAGTTTATTAAGTATATTAAGCCTTTAAACGTCTCAATATCAGTGATTTTGTTACTAAAAATGATGTAGTTTAATAATTGTCAAATCTCAATCCTATCATCTTAACATAATTATTATTCAAATTTTGTTCTGTTAAGTTTACCAAATATTTAAGGGCGTCAATATAAAATGACTCACTTAACTGTAACCTTATCATCAGTACTAAGGGCGTCAATATATGATATCGCAGTACACCATAAATCAAGTTTAATTAATTTTTCATTGCAGATTCAGATTACAAGTTTTCCAACAAATCAAGTTCTTTTACTTCAGTTAAATATTGAAGAGAATCAATATTTGTTATCTGGTTGCGAACTAATAATTTTTTTCTTAAATCCTTCAAATTCTTGCAATTCTGTACATCAAAATTTAGACCATATTGAAACTTAAATCAAGATGTGTGTATCTTCATTACTCTAAATTCTTCTCTTCTGTGTTACAGTTCAATAAATAATATTGTCATGATAATTGTAAAAATATCTCAAATACTTTTTGTATATACTGTATCTTCTTATTATCTGGTTACATTACTGTTTGCTAACAATGGAGAAATATACAATTAGGCATCCATTCTCCACTTCAATGATGAAATAATTTAGAGTGAATATATAAGATGTGTAATAACACCTTGCTCTATTTAGATTAATGTCTTGGTTTGGTCCATTCTTGACAATATTCGGATTTTCGTGCGACATAACGTTCATATTCATAGAAGATATTACAAAGTATTCTTGGGTGATAATTTTGGGAATTTTATGCAGTGCGATTGGTCTACTTATTACATGCGCTTCCATATCCAGTTGCTGCAAGTTCGAGTCAACTCGATATTTCATGTGTCCGTGCTGTTTATCCTAATCTGAGTTGCAAGATATTCACCTGCATGTACAGTCTTTTGACGCTCAGGACCAAGAGGTGATATGAATGATCAAACACGTAATATTTATAAGATATTGTAAAACGAACATTATTTAATGTGGTGCGTTGATCTAATTAAATCTAATCACTAAATTTAAATATATTGGAAAGCGGTGCACATGCATATTTTGGCATTAATAACGAGAATTAATGTGTGAATTTCAGTATAATTTTGAAATATCGTATTAAACACATTTCCTCACATCAGACATTAGACAAAATTAAATTAAGCTTTAACCATATCTTATATTGGTTTTAAATATATTGATAATATTGATTATTAAATTTTGAATCTCCTCTCACATGTCCCATTGGTTGGTGCCTTCTTGGCAGTTGTCTTTGAGTTTGTGTTCGCATTCTAGCATTAGCTGGAAGAATGCTGCGTATGTCTCGACTTCGTTAGTTTTGATGTTGGTGAGTTGTTGTGGGTCTATATCGCTTGGGTCAATTTCGTTCAGGATTAAGCACGGTGTTTTAAATTGGTTCATTTTAAGTACTATATTTGAGCTGCATGTTCTTGAAATGAGTGCGAATTATGAGCTTTTGCAAAGAACTTCGAAGTCGTAGTCGTAAAGTTGTACTCTTGAGGCGGAAATGCATTGCGCTCCGTTTCTGTTCATGAGTTGGTTTATGTAAAACGAGCATTATTTGATTTGTTTATTTACCGCTTCATTGGGGAGTGGTTCGCTTGTGAACACCAATTTCATCATTTGGTTCGTTTTCTTCAAATGCTTTTCCACTTCATCGGCGAATCTGTTTATCTGTTCCGTGTCGTTGTGCTCCGGCTTCGAGCTGAATGGAACCAATACCAAAATTGGGGCGTTCGGGTTCTTAACCAACTTAAGTTTACGTTGTGGAGCGGAAGTACTGTTATCTCCTTCGTTATCTCCATTTTCTGTTTTTGGTTTTTCAGCATCATTTTGTTATTATTCGAGTTGCTTTTCGGCCTCTCTGTCGACTTGGACGTAGAAGAAGAGGTTGCGAATACCGAGGTTGGTGTTTTCGGGCTGAGCGAAGGTTAACTTGTTGAATAACTAAAGCTGGTGCTCGTGGAAGGCTTAAACGTTTTCTTTTGAGTACAAACACACGGACTAATCGAAAATGGTGAAGAAATTCGGAGCCATGTCTTCCAGCTCGAGGGCTTTTAGGAAAGCAAGTCTGTCCTCCTCGGATTCGAACTCTAAGTTGATTAAGGGCTTCAAGTTGTTGATATTGGTCTGATCAGCGTTCTTGTCTTCTGATTACTTCTGAGTGAGCACGTCTATTTTTTGCAACTCAACCAACTTCTTCATCAACTTCTTGAATTACGGATCATTCTGCTCCGGAATCGCAGAAAAATGTACATCAAGCGCAATATTCTTCATCTGACAATAATCTAGTACTGCATTGCACACAGCAGGTTGTACCTCCTTGGCTATAAACAAATGCATGCGAGCAAACTTCTACTTATACAATTTCATCAACGCAAATGAATAGGTGAAGAAATACCCAATAAAACCTAGGAATGTGTAAATCTTAACATACATATGACGCAAGGCAGCTTTGTACGAGTCATAGTAATATTTGGGTAATTGCTCAGATTTAGCGGTAATTAGCGTAACTGGGACACCACAATTGCAGTAGAATTCAAGATGTTGTCTTGCCTACCGCATCTCTTGCATAGAAGAGGAAGCAACAATACAAACTTGTTTTGACATCTCAGGAGTGGGCATTAAATTGCCGTAAAATGCATATTTACAAAGAAAATATATGTTTTGATTACAAATTGAAGAGAAATGAGTGATCGCGTTCCTCTAAATAATGTTTAGTAGGCTACTGTTTTATCTATTCGCAACCATGCGATTATATACCAGTTTCGTCATAAAGACAGTAAATGAAGTATAACCAGTTGAAGTAACAAAATTAGCAAAAAATTAGCGTAATATTTATTGTCAGAACAAAATATTATATTTTTAGTTATTTAATAAGATTATAAAAATTAAATATTCTATACCACACCACCTCTTTTCTTTTGTGCAAACATGGGTAAGCGTATCAGAGTTTAACGTCGTGGTCACGGAGGTATCTTCAAGGCCCACACTCACAACCGTGCTGGTGCTGCCAGACTCCGTTCCTATGACTATACCGAACGTAACGGTTACATCATCGGCACCTGCAAGGAAATCATCCATGATAAGGGTCGTGGCGCTCCACTCGCCAAGGTTCAATTCCGTTCCCAAATCACCAAGAAGATGGACAACGAATTATTCATCGCTGCTGAAGGTATGTACTCCGGTCAACAAATCGTCTGCGGTGCTTCTGCTTCCCTCGCTATCGGTAACGTCCTCCCAGTCAGCAAGCTCCCAGAAGGTACTTTCATCTGCAACGTCGAAGACAAGATCAACGATCTCGGCGCATTCGCCCGTGCCTCCGGTACCTATTGCCTCGTCGTTTCCCAAAACAGCGAAAACAACACCACCCGTATCAAGTTACCATCTGGTCAAAAGAAGGTTATCTGCGGTGACGTTCGTGCTACCGTCGGTATCGTCGCTGGAGGTGGTCGTGTTGATAAGCCACTCCTCAAGGCTGGTAACGCTGCTATGAAGTATGCCGCCAAGCGCCACATCTGGCCACTCGTTAGCGGTGTTAAGATGAACCCAGTCGACCATCCATTCGGTGGTGGTAAACACGTCCATTGTGGTACCCCAACCACTCGTTCCAGAAGACTCAGCCCAGGTGCTAAGGTCGGTCTCATCGCCGCCCGCAGAACCGGTGCCGCTGGTGGTAAGCGCGTGTGATTCTAATTTGTAGATTACTAATTTAGGCGAACTGTGCGTTCGTCGTTCAAAACTTTTATAATCTTTACACGAAACATAAAATATTCATAGATATCGGGATTCTTTATACAAAGTCTATATATTTAATTACAAACCACTAATCGAAAATCTATTCACAGGAAAAATAGTTAATTTTTATTCATTCCACTTGATCTTAGACACAAATTCCACATTATGCTTCATATTCTCACATTATGCTGTATTCTATAAATATCTTCCACTTCAACCGCCAATGCCACTTTCCAACAATTCTTACAGCCCGAACGATTCCAAGGCGCGCAGGAACGCCGGCTACTTTGATCCCAAAACGGGCCGTGTGACCCCATCACTTGACGCTCTCTACACCGCTCCGCCCCCACCAGCTCCGCTTCAGAACGACCAGGCCTACAGAACTCAAATTCAGTTGAATTCGCCTGCGCTAGAGAAGCCTAGGTACATTTCGCAGCGTAACCTCGAGAATTTCTCCTTCCCGGGCTCAACCCAGCCCCCCTCCGATTCAGAACCATAACAAGTGAACTCAGCCAGGCAAAATCTCCTCGCGGCTAAGAATGCCTCCCATTTGAACCTCCAGGCGCCCCTTTTGGAGGCCCCAAAACGCTCCTCGAACTACAAAAACAAGGAGAACTTCAACTTTCAAGACCTTGTTGACCCGGATATTGAGATAAAACTGGGCCAAAAACGGGCGAACAAATACGAAAACTGGAACCCGAACGCAAAAGACGAATTCGCTGCACCAGAATCGGCCCTCGTTCACTTTCAGTGCAAAGAATACACAGACGAGCTCCCAAGGCACGTCGCAGAATACACGAAGAACAAAAACAAGAGCCACGAAACGTTCAACTACAAAATGAAGTGAGTACAGGGTTGAGGAAATTATTATTTTAATATTATAAATTTAATAATAAAAAATAAGTTAAGCAAAAAGCACAAAAAAATAAGTTTAGTCAAAAAGCTCATAGTGATATTTATTAAATACCAAAAAATAATATTTACGTCAAAAAAGTGTCTAATTAGAAATACAGTGTATTTTAAATTAAATTACACATTATTAATGAACTTTTTGATGGAAACGCACGAATTTTAGGATTACATGTCTCAAAACACTAACTAACACAATTAATACACATGAATTTATTCAATATGTCATATACCATTTGAAAAGTTTGTTCATTTCAGTTAATTTAACATGGTCCCAGTTCCTGGATATTGCGGATGTTTACAATAATAAATGGATTCTCAGATATATTAACTTCTAAATCCTTGTATTTATTTTATTAGTCAGTTTCGATCTAGAGTTATTAGTTAGTTTGGTTCTTTATTTTTTGGATTGATTCCTATGTAAAAGTTAAAATACTGCTGCAAAATACAATTTACACACTCCACAACATAATGAAAAACATCTCAAATTAACGTGGGCTCACTGATGAAGAGATTTTTACTAATGAAGAGATTATCAAAGTTAAAAATAATTAATCAGAGTACTAAGAGTTTGTATAACAATGCTCCAGAAGTTAATCTCCTGAACCTATTGCTGATCGTGATTATCATTAAGAGTTGAAGAATTTGTACCAAACAAGAGAACAAATATAAAAAAGACGTGAGAATAGAAATGCAGCGTAAGAACTCAATAATCAATATATTATTGAACTTACATAGTAAATGAAAGAACAGTTTTAATTGAAATTCGATAATTTTTTCATTCAATTCACTATTCAAAATTTTCAAGAAAAATAAATAGAATTCTTAAATCAATATCTCATTGAACTTGATGAGAAAATTAGAGACCCAAACCTAGGACTCAATTAGAGGTACGCAAGAGACCTCGACGCTTTAATCGATAACACGATAGATAAATAATGGGTGCTATAAACAAGATACGATTAAATTTTTTAACCACTGAGATCAGACACTTAACTACCTATAAAAACAGAATTAAAAGTGACATATGATGAAAGCAGCAAAAAGAGTAACAAATATGACGAAATAGCCGAACCTAAAGGTAAATGAAGATAAGTTGAAATGGAATTGTTAGCTGCATTTGTAAAAGACTGCTAAAATAAAAATGAAAAATTAGATTACCTAATGCTTTCTATTAATATTTAAAGTAGCGTTAGAGTTTACAGATCACCAAACACGTGTTAAAAAAACGCTAAGATTTTTATAAGCAGTATAAGTTACTGGATTATCGTAAGAAGATGTTGCAAAAATTAATAAATGGTTTGCAGACAACGAACAAAATTCACAGTATATTAATTTAGAAATAGCACAATAAATAGATGCCAATATAACATCTTTGCTAATAGTTAAAAATAACTTTTAAGAATAATGAACAATTTATACAACATAATAAAAGAACAAACTTACTCAACGCAATTATCTGTTAGTAGTGATGTTGGTGGCAACGTGATAAACAAACTAACACAATTACTTTTTAAAAATTGGAGTTAGATTGAAATAGACACTGTTACATATTGAGCAGAACATACCATCTCTGAGGAAATCGATGAATAAATTGCTGAATCAATGAAACAACATGAATCAACAAAAAGGTTGTATGAAATAGTATGAAATAGTTAAATACTTGAAAATGAATAATATACAATGCAACTTGTGGAGTCAAAATTAATCATATTTACTTGATTGATTTTCGTGCGAAAAAGTAAAATAATGAATAATAATAATAATGTGTTAGTAAGCGTCCAAGATTATCGTTTCGGGAGCGTGCAAGGCCTGTTCTATTGGTGCGAAGTTCTCAGCTAACATTTGCGTTTGCGACGAACTCAATGGTTATTCTGGGAAAGATGCGTTCAATTGTCAGAACTGCTGGATTTAAAGTTAAATAGTAGTTTCTGAGTGCCCGGTTAAATGTGAGAACTGTTGGAGCTATTTCAAAATAGTTGAGTCTGGAGTTTGCAAAGCTTGTATGACAGGAAATGTTGTTTAAGATAATAAGTGCATCTGTGGCGAAATAATGGGATTCGTGGGAGTTGACCCGGCAAAATGCCAAGATTGTTGGGGCGTATCTCAAGTTATTTCCAACGGGACTTGCAAACCGTGTTTATCCGGAGCAATTTACTAAACGAATGATACTTGCCTATGCGATGTAAAACGTGGATTTGCTGGGTAAAATGCTGATAAGTGCGTTAATTGCTGGAATTCCTATTAAGTTGTAAACAATTTTACTTGTGTAGATTGCCAAAATTTTTAGCCGCATTCAGTTTTCAACGCAAAATCAATGATATGCGAATATGAAGCTGGTTATTCTTTGAAGCATGGTTAATGTAGGGCTAAATTATCCACTGGAAGTGTGGTTGTTATTTGGTTATCGGTAATTTTAGTGGTAGGAATAATTGTTGTAACTACAATATATATGATTCGCAGAAAGAACGGTAATAAAAATGTTCACATCGAACAAAATGGAAATGTGAAAAACGGAAACATTATCATACACGTGAACCAGTGATACAAATTAAGATAACATAGTAGGTAGTTAACATATTAATATTATATTTTGAACTAATAATTTCTAAGCTTCCTAAATTGAATTGGAGTGTATAATAAAATATTGTTATGCGTTTAATATATATGGAACTTTTATTATTTTAAAAAATATTTTGAAAAGAAATTTTATTTGTGTATAAAAGTTGACTCAGAACCGTAGGGAGTTTGTACATTGATTTATGTGTATCAACTTTAGAAGTGAGTCCTTACACTAATAGATCATTGAGTGAAGTTAAATCTTAAGTCGCAGTTGCTAAATCAGTTGTTAAATTCAGTTGTTTAATTTAATTTCCATATTCAATGGCATCTTTTTATCGTTTTCAGTTTACTACGACTTAGATTGAATTCGATTAAATAAATCATTCTGTTGAAAAAATTATTATTTTATCAAATAAATGCAAAAATATTTGCGTTTGACTAGTAACAACCTATTCTTGTAAGGTACCTTTGATTTCTAATCAAAATTAAGTCTATTTTAATTATAAGTCGGATCAGTTCAAAATCAATATAGTGTTATCAAATCTCATACTGTGAACATTTTTAATTTTCTAGCGGGTCAACATGAAATTCCACTCCGATTTTCGATGACCTCTGAAAATAAACCGGTGAAAAGACTCATTTTGTCCTCAGTAGAGTAAAGTTAAATCGATGAGCGAATCGTAAATTAAATTAAATAGTTGATTAACTTTTAAGGGCCTCCAGAACAACTTGCAGTTTACTTTCTCAATAACAAGAACTCAATGAACAAAATAAACTGGTACCAAATCGACAAAAACATTAAGATGAAATCTTATCTATCAAAATCGTACTCGTACAGACGTTTTGTTGACGTGATCATCCCAAATATTCTTCCGCCATATCCACAAGAAATTTAAATGGAGATGAACAAAGTCATTAAAAGCGAGATTAGCAAATAATGGGAAAATCTAACACAAATGAACGAAAAAGACATCACAGCGTACAGAAAACAACTCGAACAACAAATTAAACAATAATTCGACCTAAAAGGAACAGACCTATACAGCTTCAAAAAATAAATTGACAAAAACAGATACACCATCAGTATGCTACTCAGAGATATCTACTAACCACACAAATAAAAAGAATTTCAATTCATAGACCATCCAGTATTTGACCAATAACAGATGAATTTTAATAAAGACTTATTTGACGAATTTATGCCCACAGAATTGGCACAACTCGAACCTGACAAACCATACATAAACAAACCAGATAATGTGGATTTCTTTATACCTAAGCGAAAGCTTCTAAACAAAAATATTAGAGGCACGCATAAATAAGCAAATATAAATACTATTAAAAATGACTCCAAGCTTGAGTAAGAACAACTTACAGACTGTAACCTCTTGGCCGAAGCTTTTAATAAAATGCTCCAAGAAGACACTTAGAAAAAGATAAAAGGTGAATTCTTTGAATAAGAAGAATCAAATGTCATGAACATATTAAAGCAGCTAATGTAATGACAATTTTAGTGATTAGATTTATTATTTTCACTTCCATAAAGGCAACAAATCAACGTGACCGTGTCCAAATACATCGCTTTGAGCCAGCGCGATAAGGATAACAGCTGCAGTGAGTCCAGTAAATGATAGCACCAAATCTATTTGGAATTACTTCTTGTTCTTCAAGTGCGTTTTGTCTTTCAAAGACTTCAACCAAACTGGAAGAACCTCGAGTGGCCTCTGCATGAACCAGAGTGGATAAGACAACATTCCGAACAGACATAGGTACATCCAGGATGAGAAGGCGTTGATCCAGCTGTGGTTGTTTTCGATACTCTGAGTGAGAGCAGTAACGTACGGGAAGTACCTCGGCGCGGCTTCCTTCAAGAATGGATGATGGATGATGTAGATTGGCATCAGCAGTCTGGAGATCTCATCGATGACCTTCTACCAAAAAGCGGTGAATCTTGGAAACGGAATCAAATCGAACATCAAAAACACGCAAAATGGAACATGAGCTACAACAGTTACAATAGTCCTACTCATAAAGAGCCACAAATACAAAAATAAAATCGAGAGAGTCCATCTAATTACCAGTATCTTTGTATCTTTGTTATAGGCAAAGTCAATGATTTTCTTTCCTTTTACCGTTGAGCAAACCATTAATCTCAACAAATAGCAACCAACTCCTAAACAATAATCGCACATATTTCCGCAACCTGGAGCAAAAACATCAAGCAAACTAGATGTCACGGAGATAATAATGATAAAGCTAACACCCCACTTTCCTTGATGAATGAACATCTTTTTGAAGAAATACCCCAGAAAGTAAAAACAGTAATAGAAGAACTCAACATTAACCAACTCCTAGCTAAACCAGCCAGATTTACTTATAGATTCAGTTTCTATAGATCTATCGGGCAGGTAAACAGGAAGATACCAGACCAACCTGTATCGCTTCGAATCCCTCCAGTTGTAATACACGTCTCTACCGTTCTCTCCAAATACATAGTACAAAAATGGAGCGTAGCCCAGACCGAACACAAAAAGAACTGCATGGGTCGAAAAGTACCTCTTAACGTACTGGAACAGAAACACCTTGGTAAAGTCTTTAGTTGAGTTTTAATGCTTTTCATAAAGGCCAAGCATCGAATGTATACTGAAAATGGCTGCAAAAATGAAGAAAACTTAGACACAGGCTCGTCCATTTGCCACGAATGGGTGTGGAATTAAAGCAGTAAAAATACTCTTTTCCTCATAGGACATGGGGGTAATGTGACTAACAATAACTATTATGCACATAAGGCATCTCTGGACGTTAATCCAGTAGGAAAGTCTGGGGCTTATCACGTTTATCCGTTTTGCCTTCTTTTATAACTTGGAATTTGAGTTAATAAGCGGCTTTCGTAAGTCATCGTTGTGAAAATAATTTCTTGGAAAGAATCACCAGTGTTATTTTAGCTGATTGCAGGTATTAATTAATCGTTTACTTGCAGTTTTTCATAATTGATTAACAAATTGATGTGTTTTAGTTCTTATCCTGAACCGAAAGTGTTTCAATCATATGATGTGGAGAATGAACAAGTGCACATTGTTACTTTTAGTAAATGTGAACTGAAAATTAAAAAATAAATAGAACTGAATATATGTAATTGATTGTTTGAACAGGTATGTATATATGGTTAAATATTTTCTCTCACCAATCCACAGTTCTCTCACCAACAAACGAAATGGAGAAAAACGGTAATGTTGATTTTACATATATATACTTCGAAATTTTAGATATAAAATTAGAGGAATATATAGTAAATGTAATCAAAAATAATTAATTTACTGATTATATCAACGAATTTAACAATTTGATTTTGTATTTATAACTACTAACATTTATAAAAATATGATGAAAACTATTTATTAAAATTCCAGAAGATTAATGAATATTTCATTTGTTAAAAGAGATTTAAAATGTGATCATTCCATTTTATTGGGCATGGTGAGTATGAACGATGTGTCGTCGTCTTCTTCGACGCATATTCCGATGTAGAATTTCATGCTGTATTTACCGCACATTGCGTCACATGATAGTTGCTCCCAGGAGCTCATGATGTTGTTTGTGAGTGTTCCTGTGCCCACGTTGTCGTATTTGCCCATGATGCAGAGTGATGTGTTGTTTAGTCCGACTGACTGTTCTGCGATGCTGCAGTTAGCTGCTACGAATCCGATGCTCACGTTTACTGTGTCTGTGAATGCTGTCAGGATTCCTGTGTAGTTCGAGTCCATTATGTTCAGGATTACAGGCGAATAAATATTTCCAACAATTCCGCCCACATTCATTCCAATGAGCCTGAATTGCATGAAGCAGCGCTCAATTTGAATTATTCTTTCTCCGTTTAGCACGAGCCCGGCCAGTTACGCGCTACTTGCTTAAAACACGAACAATGAATTTACTGTTTACAAATTGCACTTCTCACAAATAAGAGCAGCTTTTAAAGCTTGAGCCCTTAAGTTCACGTTAAGTTCTGAGCTGATTATTTTAACCATTTTATTATTAAGGCCGAAAACGGCGAAAATTTGTTTATTTTGGGCCCCGATTTCAATTTGAACTTTCTGAACTCTTTCCGTTTTCAAAAACAGATAATTAATGGAGTGGGTGAATTTTATGTTGTCTTTGAGCTTAAGGTTGAAAATGCGCTTCTAGTGATTACAGGTGGTCAAAATCAAATCTTACGCTTGAATGATTTGATCGCAAGAAATATTGGAAGATGAATCTTAAACTGGAGTGGAAGATGAGACTGGTTCTGGTTCTTCGTCTTAAACGACGTCGCCGAAGAGGCTCTGGAATACGAAGGCGGTGGGGTCGTCAGTTTCGTTCAAGCACAGGCCGTAGGCGAATATTTGGTTGAAGCGGCCGCACATGACCTCGCATGATAATTGCTCCCAGGACCCCTGAATAATATTTTCAAGGCTGCCCTTACCCACATTTTAGTACTGGCCGATGAGACACAGCGAGACGTAAGAGAGATTCACCTGCTGTTCCACTTCAGACATGGCTGCGATGAAACCGATTGTTTTCTCCTCAGTTGAGTTAAAATCCTTCAACAAGCCCGTTATGTTCGTGTTGCTCATCTAAAACTTCATTTACTGGTCAATGAACCCGACAATTCCGCCCACATTCAGCCCAACGAGCCTGAACTAAACTGAACAGTTTTCAATCAGGCAGACCTGCATTCCCCTCAGAATGAGCCCAGAAACGTTAAAAGAAGCGGCCACGAAGATGAAATCGGAATTGGTTGCCTGGAGGTTGCACCTGTCGCTGACTAAGGCTGCGTTAATCGCTTGAACCTCAAGTTTAATGCTCATTTGAGTGTCCTACAAGATGAGCCTGTTGAGCGAGTACCCGAACACGGAGAATACTTCCTTGTTGTCCACATCGCTGATGATTTTCACGTCAACTGCCTTCTGCGTATGTAAAAAGATGTAATTGGCCGATTTAGTGAATTTCGTGTTCAGCTTGAGCTGAACTTTGGTGAGTAACTCTGTTTTCGTGCAGAATTCAATGTCCAGCCCTCTAGCGACCAGCTCTCCAACGCATTAATTGAACAACTGTTTTAGTAAGTATGCGGTAGAAGATTAATTGAGTTGAGAGGTTTATTTTATGTTATTAATTTTGTTGAAACGAAATAATGTTAAGCTTGTCAGTATTTCCACTTCGCAAATAATTAACAAAATTCTCGAAAACGACTTCAACCATTTAATAGGTAAATTACTATTTTTGTGTTCAATATATATTAAAACATATTATTCGTATTTTAAATCACTTTATTCATTTTTTATAAATGTGTGTGTACCCTCTTATGTCATTTTATTCACTAATATGCGTTTTATAACACTCTGGACACAAATGATATCCTTTGCACGAACACACATATCTGCTATTACATTATTTGCAGCCGACACATTACGCACTTACTTTTGTATATACATGATAGTGTTTATATGCTTCTATTACTGGTCCTTTAATTGGGCTTACTACTGGTTGGTTACAACCTTCAATTTTTCGTGGTGTAGCTTTAATTTCATATTTTGTTAGATTTATTTTCATTTAATCAATTATGCTTTCAACATAATCCGTTATTTTAATTTCTTTATATTCTGGCTGCAATAATTTCATCAAAGAAAACCCATTAACTAATATTACTTACATAAAATAAATAAACATCCTTGTGGTCCAACGAGTACATCGTCCTGGAAACTTAATATTTTTGTAAGTTGGTCTACGTAATCAACTCCTTTATAATTATTATTGTAGTAACGAACTATTTCAGGTTGTTCTCTGGGAATACCACGAGAACTTACAAATTCTTACATTTAACAGGGTTATTTCACAAATTTTGATTTTGTATATATCATGGTTAAAGTTTTCTACTTTTTGCATTACCATTAATAATTAATTTTATGTAAGTAATATTAGTTAATGGGTTTTCTTTGATGAAATTATTGCATCCAGAATATAAAGAAATTAAAATAACGGATTATGTTGAAAGCATAATTGATTAAATGAAAATAAATCTAACAAAATATGAAATTAAAGCTACACCACGAAAAATTGAAGGTTGTAACCAACCAGTAGTAAGCCCAATTAAAGGACCAGTAATAGAAGCATATAAACACTATCATGTATATACAGAAGTAAGTGCGTAATGTGTCGGCTGCAAATAATGTAATAGCAGATATGTGTGTTCGTGCAAAGGATATCATTTGTGTCCAGAGTGTTATAAAACGCATATTAGTGAATAAAATGACATTAGAGGGTACACACATTTATAAAAAATGAATAAAGTGATTTAAAATACGAATAATATGTTTTAATATATATTGAACACAAAAATAGTAATTTACCTATTAAATGGTTGAAGTCGTTTTCGAGAATTTTGTTAATTATTTGCGAAGTGGAAATACTGACAAGCTTAACATTATTTCGTTTCAACAAAATTAATAACATAAAATAAACCTCTCAACTCAATTAATCTTCTACCGCATACTTACTAAAACAGTTGTTCAATTAAACCGTATTTTCAGTTTGCTCTGCTGGTGCGAATATGTAGTCTATGTATGGCTCTGGTTCGAAGCACAGCCCGTTAATAAACACTGATGAGTATCTCTCGCACATTTGATCACAGGTGAGCTGCTCCCAGCTGCTTTTGAGGTCATTCAGCAGACTTCCTTGTCCGGCGTTCTAATATTGTCCCAGTATGCACAGTGAGGTATTACTCAGTGAGATGCTCTGCTCAATAGCTATTTGTGAGCATATGTACCCGATAACCACGTTATAATCAATCATGGGCTTCAGCTAGCCTGTGTAATTCGTGTCATAAACGTTGAACAAACTCAATTTTTAATTTATGAAACCAATGAATCCGCCCACGTTCCCGCCTGTTAAGCGGATTTGTACGAAGGACTGGAACAGCTCGAACGCTTGTGAGCTGTATAGAACTAGCCCAGCTAAATTTACCGCACTCGCTTAGAATATGAAATCCGAGCCGCTAGCTTGGAGGTTACAACTGTCACATATAAGAGCTGCTGAGCGGGCTTGAATTAACAGAGTGATGTTCAAAATGGTTGTTTCGAGCCTGAGCTGGGTTAGTGAGAAGCCGAAAACGGCAAACACGGTTGTTTGATGAACGTTTGACGTTATTTACACGTTCATGGTCTTCTGCGTTTTAATAAATACGTAATTGTCCTCAGTAGAAAACTTTATATCATTTTTCAGCTTCAGGTTGTACACGTTGGACCCCTTCTGGCAGAAGGAAACGTCGAACTCGCGCGCGGCGATTACGCTCTGGCAAGTGACCTCGCCCAGAATCCCAACCTGCGCGAACTCCTCCAACTCGGGCTCCTGCGGAGTATCAGGGCCAGTCGGAAGCTTATCCTCTTATTGTTGCACGGGACCGCTCAAAGAGGCTACCAGCTGATTGAAACCTGCAGCCAACTGCTAAACCTCAATTTATATCTCACCCAGAACTTACATACTGATTTCCTTACAAGACTACGTTCCCAAATCGTACAACTCGGTCTTCTTACACTAACAGGTGTTATAACTAAGATCTCCATTCACACAAGCCATACACATAGAACCAAGCTGGAAATAGCTTTTCTTACACATACAACGATTTTCAATCACCTCTTTACGAGTATCATAACATTCACAAACACCATTTATTTCAATCTACTCATATTGACATTAAATTAAAATGATATTGGCAAATACTAACATTTGAAGCGGAATATAACATATGACACCAATAAATAAATATTAATATTTGGCAAACACTCCTCAAAATATTAATTTATAATTAGATTCTTAATTAATTAGATTTCTAAACAAAATAATATGACTCACTCAACATAAATTTACTGTTTTGAGCTTATAATGTTGTCTAGCAGCAACAGCGCTGTCACGATCAAAAATATAATTATTACGTTAGGCCTATGTTTCACGTTCGAAAGTCTCTATCGTTCGTTTGTGCTGTTTCGAGGAAGTGAAATATGTATATTAGATATAATAATGTTGTCACTTGAATAAATCAAAACTGGTAGTGTCGCTCAAATCAAACAAAAGCTCTTATTCTAATTCACATTTTGATGAATGAGAGTGTTCGCTTTCTAAATAGAAGTTCGAACTGGACGACATTATATTTTTGCTTTTAGAGAAGTGTTTAGTATTCACAAAAGTTGTTTTATGATTCTTATTTAGATAGATAAGATTTTAATGGTTAAAAGACACCTTATTTATAAATGATTCCATTAATTCTACACCACTAGTCGACATATGAAGTGGGAAAACAAGAATATATCGGTGGTGACAAATAAATGTTCATAAACATCAATGAATTTTAGTTGTATTTCAAATCTTCGAATTGTTTAAATATATTGTTCCAACAAATTATTATTAAATATAATAATAATTATAATTATTTGGTTAGAAGCACGGTTAAGAAGAAGGGTATCTTATCTAAAAATGTATAAGGGGTACTTTGAGAGGAACACTATATGTAGTTGAAGTGAAATTAATATTGGACTAATTTTGATAGGGGGAAATATGCTGGCACATAAAAACATTTATATTTTATTTTAATTTTTTAGTAAATCACGAAATGACTCTAATTTACAAAGAACAATATTACTGTTATCATATAACTGTAAACCAAACTTGATTCTTCTGGGGCTCAATAAATTAATATTTAGTTGCAAAAATCAACTTTTGGAAAAATACAACAGTTTGGGAAAAGTATCAGAGCGAACCTGAATGAATGTAAGTGACAATTAGTACCTAAGTCAACATATTTATATAATCAAAAGTGTTCCGGGCTAGAAGGTTTAACTGCAATATTCAAAGTTAATTACATTTTAGTTTTAACTACCATAACGAGAGATGCTGGAATCTCAAAACTATGTATCATTAATAACATGTACTCCTTTCACTCCAGCCCTTAAAATCGAAATTATTTCAGTGAAGCACAGTAATAATATACTTTGAGTATTTGAATAATGTGAAAATATATAATTCCGTTGTAATTTTACATTTACGTTGTTGGTCCTTATCATACACTGAATGTTAATGGGAGTCGATTTCTTCAACTACAGTTATAAAAGATACTATATTTAGTGCATTTTAATATTTTGGACTGGAGTAGATAGTGGTAATATAAAACTATTATAGAATAAGTTCCCTGGGAAGATTCCTTCTTTCAAAGTAAGTTTAACTATATTTTCACCTTCAGATATAAGGTGGCGATCTTGGATTTTCCCCTCTATATTATTTTGGATATTCATTCTTATCTAACCAAATCTTACGGCTCCTAACCGAGTATGTGTTGGAGATCTTTTTGTTGATAACAGTTTTGTTGTAAAGGGGCTGTGTTATTATTAAAAAGAGATATTATTTTATTATTGTCTCAACCAAAACACTTTATTATTTTACTTGTATACGATTGATAATTAGATGCAACACAATATTTGAGCGTATATACATTAAAAGTGTACAACTTTGTTCATTACAAATATCTATACCTTTGTATAATGTACAATTATGTACTCTGTATACAATATAAATAAACAAAAAACTTATTATCGTTTTTGTATTTTTTGACCCCTAAACTATCACTTAGTATTTGTAATTTCTTTTTATGCAATAAAATACTAAATAGTACATGTATCATCAATTTTCATTAAAAATGAAAATTTAAACGGATCAGCAGCATGATTCAACAGCTATTCTAAATATTTTAAATGTATTATTGTGTCAATTCAAATTGTATCAATTCATTTTTAAAATAGAAATTACTTTTACATTTACATTTTTCTATATCCGTTTAAAACGTTGTTTAATTCTTCCGCTCCATAAATGCAAACATATTTAAACAACTCTCATTTATACATTTAGCAGATGATAAACAACTACATTTCAAAGTTGAACAACAATTAACTGATTATAAACAGAGACGAGCTTTTAACGAACTTACAATTCGCGGATTAAATCGCCGCTCAAATAATCCGAATTCACTTTTGTAAAAACGTAAATTTCCAAATCGCGCCAAAATTCCTCGTCGTTTTGTCCGTTCAGAGCTCCGGTTTAACTGATCTGAACGGAATACAGAACATGAATTTGTTAAAAGAACTGAACCTGGGCTACAATAAAATATCGGATATTGGACGCATCAGAGGCCTTAAAATGCTGGAAAAGGTTAACCTGCAGTACAACGAGATCGTGGACATCAGCCAGCTAAAATAATTGAAGCTGATTGAGCTAGACGTAACACAGAACAAAATAATAGATGCGAGCGCGGTAAACTAAATATAAACGCTGGACACGCTGTACGCAGAAGGAAACTACATCATGAACGAAAAAGAACTACAAAAACACACGAATTATAACCAATTCGAGCTGGGATACCAAAAAACACCCACGGTATAACAAACAAATTAATACAAACGCATAAAAGCAATTAACTCAACATAAATTTAACTTGACAGCATGCAAACGAAGAACTTTAAACACAAATTCTTGAACAAAATGAAATACACACTGGAAATAGTTTAACTAGTAATAGAAAATAGCTCACAACAATCAAACTTGTTTTGCAGCATTTACCAAAACGCAGACTAATGAAGTAGATATATTATACTTATGTTATCGACGTGTTAATATTTATACACTGTGTTCTGTATACATTATTTTTACATTTGCAATCATCGGATCATTTGAGTGGTAATTTAATAATTTATGCTTAGATTTATTTTAAATAGTATTTAACAACCTAAGAAGTAAATTTGTAATGTAAAATATTTTGTTGAATAATAATTTGTAAATGTTAATTATCTATCATTTTATAACGAAATCTAAACGGACAAATTTCAATTTAAACGCATATATAATTAAAGAAATATGGGTTCAACGTCAATATCATAGAGTATTATTTAACCATCACGAATATCCGCTTCACTTCAATGTCATAAATCTATACTTCAATGAGAAAAGTAGGCCACACACAAACTTCCGACAGAATCATCCTGGAGCAGGTCGGAAAACAAATAGGCTTCCAAAGAGATGCGATAGAGGTCCCGTATTACTACCACTGCAACAAGTAGGAGCTGCCGAAAATAGATTGGAGTCAGATCGACAGCGAACTGGACTTCGAATCCTACGTGGGGAAAGCAAGATCACAGAACAGATTTTTTGGCGTGTTGGTTCCAAATGCTCTTCCGGAATATGGTACGGACTTCCAAAATAACGTGCACAAATACATCCAAAAGCAGCTAGACGCAGAAAAGAAGCACATACTGAGTTTAAAAGAATCCCAGCGAATCGAATTCAGAAAGGAACTGGAGGCACATGTAAAGTCTACATTCGAGCTCAGCGCAGACGATTTGTTTTCGTACAAGAAACTGGTGGACAAGAACCGCCACCAGATAATTAACTTCATGAACGCCCTGCCAACAAAACAATTAACAGAGCGCCAGAAAGAAGTACCAAAGAGAAAGCGCGCTCAAGCTCCTCGTTAGCAAAATGAAATAGATGAGTATGACTGTCTATTCCCGCTGCTACAGTCAGAGTGATTTGAATCTTTTAAATACTTAGATCATTATACTGGAGCAGATAGAACACAATATTTGAGGTGACTGATTTATAGATGTGGGCTTATTTGCGTTTAATCACGAATTTATCTCTTCTATCAACTGCACCTTAGTATTAATACATAAAGCAACGTTTTTCACTTCATGAAGGACGACTTAGCATTTTCGTTTTCCAGAAATGCTGGGACTAAAAATTGTAGTGCATAGCTTGAACTAAAAATATTGATTAGAACAATAATTTAAATAGATTCTTGGTGTACTAATGGTTTAAGATGTAACAATTTGCTAAAGTCAGGATGTTCATGCTATTATAACTGACAGACTGGGTTCACATCCGTAAGAACCATCGCGAAGACAAGGTGATTATATAATCATACGAAATACAGCCACGCGGGAAAGTTCCAACTTTAGGCTGAAGTCTACAACATATATTTGCTTCCAGAACGCTGCGAGAAAGTTAGTGGCTATCAGACACTGAATTGCAGCTGCCGAGTGAAATCGGGGGTAAGACTATATTACACCTGCTGGCACCTGGGAAATTGCATGTGCTGAGATGTGGTCTTACTGTAACTTAACATTATAAGCATATTATAAGTATTTTAAATGGTAGACTTTCACTTCTTTGTTGCAGCGAAATTCTGCTGGTACAGTTGAATGATGTCGGACACCAGAACGCGGTCTGCTCCGCTTTCGATTATTCTGCGATTGATTAGTTTGTAGATTTCTGCGCTCTGCCCCTGCTGCTCCTCGGTGAACATGTTCACGTCTTGCTCCACGAAGAAGACACGAGCTTCCCGTTGCTGACGGTGTTTACGATCCCGAGGGAGGGCTTGTCCCAGACGTGCGTGTTGGACGAGAACCCTACCATTTGCGCGACGGGCCCTACTCCCAGGTTCATCTTTCCCAGATTCGAACACAGCAGCGAGACGTTCGCGGGCCCTTTGTCGAACCTGACCGGGCCCATTTCGGAGACGTGCTGCTGCTGCCAGAACTTCTCCGAGGTGAGGTCTGCTTTCTCGGACTGCTTCTGCAGCTGCTCCGCGATTTCCAGCACGGTGGTCTTCGGCGTGGCTGAGGCGAGCATGCCGGAGTAGGTGGCCGATTGGCCCAGGACCTGCTCGAAGTCTACCTTGTTCAGGTGCTTCTCTCTGCGCATGTCCACGCCGGCGCCGATGTACTTTTATTCCAGTTCCAAATCTTTGTTGAAATACGCGTATGCCGCGATTTGCGCGAAGTGCATCGCGTACAGCGAGAACGAGTACTTCGCGCCTCCTACTCTGGCCGTGTCCTCCTGAGAATAGTGTCTGCACCTGATTTTGGAGTCCTGGAACAGCTGTTACTTCGAACCCAGCCAGCCGCCGAACTGGCCCGTGATCTGGGTGAGCGGGATCTTTTGGTTCAGCTGGTTCTCTGTCGACGGCTTCAGTTCGGTGTGCTCGCAGCTCATTATTGTTCACGTTCGTTTCCGTTGTTCGTTGTGATTATTTGATGTGTTGTTCTGAAATTTACAAAATAATATTCGTGAACTGACGCATCAGACGTGATATACATGGAATGTAAATTTATGTTGTTGATATATACATTTGTAAATTATAAAATGTCTGAAATGTATTGTTGTATCGCGTTAGTGAAGTTAGTCAATCTGCAATTTGGTCAAACATGAATCTTTGACCAAATTCTGTAATATATTTTAGAACACGGTTTTACTGCTATGGAAGATTAAATTGCGCAGATATCCAAGTTGTGCTCTAATAAATATTCAATTCACCAGAATGGATGCTTAAAATAACTTTCAAAATTTTGGTTATAATATTGGAGTCTAGTATTTGAACACTATTTTAGAAATGATGCCCACTTCACACCACAAATGCCATAAATAAATGCAAAACAATTAACAGAAGCAGACGATATTAAATTATTAACACTAGTTGCTATATAAATATAATTTTAGGGGAAAGCTGATGAAGTTCTAAAGCACTTTCAAGAGAACAAAGGCAATCTGCAATAAATTGATTGGAAAAAGATAGACAGCAAACTGGGCGTTGAACCATACTAAAGCAAGGCGAGATCGCATAACAGGTTTTTCAGCGTGTTGATTCCAAACGCTCTTCCAGAATATGATCTCATGACACAAAATGACATTTCTGATTACATTATAAAGCGACTTGAAGAATAAAAAGAAACTTGGTAAAACTACAACGAAAAAGAACGCGTTTAATACAGAAAGGATCTGGAGAAAAAAGTGAAAAAAGAGTACAACCTCAGCGCAGACGATTTGTTTTCGTTCAAGAAACAAGTAGATAAGAACCGCCACCAAATGATTAATATTATGAAGAAATCTCCACAAAAGAGAACCGAGACTGATAGTGCACCGTAAAGTTAAAGCGCAGAGTCCGAAGACGGCTTCTAAAATACGATTTTTACGGACGAAGGAAGTTAATTGTAGCAAATTTAGTAACCACCACAAATATAATATGCTTCGATGTAATGTGATTATGAAATGTCTTGTTTCTCATGTCTCTTTACGTCGAACGAATGAAATGAATGTATACGTGCAAATTAGTTACTAATACTTATCTGTAGTATTTTAAATGCTTTATCTCCAGCACTTCATTACATCATAATTCCACAATATTTATTTACATTTTGTTTACTAAATAGCAACAATAAATTACATTACTCTCACTTCAAACAGAACGACTTAACTCACGCGCTAACACCAAGTATTTAGACAATACTCAGCTTTGAAAGTATCAATGCTCCTGATGTTTGTATCAATATTCACGGATATCGCTTTGTTTAAATATTCAGCTAAAGGAGCGACAGCCTCTCAAATGAATAGGAAATATGAAAAAGCATGATAAAACAGATGCACGACGAATATTATGCGCACAGTTTTCAATTCTGTAACAATTATGGAATTACAAGTGCTTTGATAGTATACCCTAAATCACAAAAGTAACAAATATTAAAATTTTAACACAATGAATATCATGCTTATACAAATTTAGTTTCAACGCCAGCATCGCAGAACACCATGAAACATTAAAAAATAGATAAATAATATTCGCTTCACTTCAATGTCATAAATCTATACTTCAATGACAAAAGTAGGCCACACACAAACTTCCGACAGAATCATCCTGGAGCAGGTCGGAAAACAAATAGGCTTCCAAAGAGATGCGATAGAGGTCCCGTATTACTACCACTGCAACAAGTAGGAGCTGCCGAAAATAGATTGGAGTCAGATCGACAGCGAACTGGACTTCGAATCCTACGTGGGGAAAGCAAGATCACAGAACAGATTTTTTGGCGTGTTGGTTCCAAATGCTCTTCCGGAATATGGTACGGACTTCCAAAATAACGTGCACAAATACATCCAAAAGCAGCTAGACGCAGAAAAGAAGCACATACTGAGTTTAAAAGAATCCCAGCGAATCGAATTCAGAAAGGAACTGGAGGCACATGTAAAGTCTACATTCGAGCTCAGCGCAAACGATTTGTTTTCGTACAAGAAACTGGTGGACAAGAACCGCCACCAGATAATTAACTTCATGAACGCCCTGCCAACAAAACAATTAACAGAGCGCCAGAAAGAAGTACCAAAGAGAAAGCGCGCTCAAGCTCCTCGTTAGCAAAATGAAATAGATGAGTATGACTGTCTATTCCCGCTGCTACAGTCAGAGTGATTTGAATCTTTTAAATACTTAGATCATTATACTGGAGCAGATAGAACACAATATTTGAGGTGACTGATTTATAGATGTGGGCTTATTTGCGTTTAATCACGAATTTATCTCTTCTATCAACTGCACCTTAGTATTAATACATAAAGCAACGTTTTTCACTTCATGAAGGACGACTTAGCATTTTCGTTTTCCAGAAATGCTGGGACTAAAAATTGTAGTGCATAGCTTGAACTAAAAATATTGATTAGAACAATAATTTAAATAGATTCTTGGTGTACTAATGGTTTAAGATGTAACAATTTGCTAAAGTCAGGATGTTCATGCTATTATAACTGACAGACTGGGTTCACATCCGTAAGAACCATCGTGAAGACAAGGTGATTATATAATCATACGAAATACAGCCACGCGGGAAAGTTCCAACTTTAGGCTGAAGTCTACAACATATATTTGCTTCCAGAACGCTGCGAGAAAGTTAGTGGCTATCAGACACTGAATTGCAGCTGCCGAGTGAAATCGGGGGTAAGACTATATTACACCTGCTGGCACCTGGGAAATTGCATGTGCTGAGATGTGGTCTTACTGTAACTTAACATTATAAGCATATTATAAGTATTTTAAATGGTAGACTTTCACTTCTTTGTTGCAGCGAAATTCTGCTGGTACAGTTGAATGATGTCGGACACCAGAACGCGGTCTGCTCCGCTTTCGATTATTCTGCGATTGATTAGTCTGTAGATCTCCGCGCTCTGCTCCTGCTGCTCCTCGGTGAACATGTTCACGTCTTGCTCCACGAAGAAGACGCCGAGCTTCCCGTTGCTGACGGTGTTCACGATCCCGAGAGAGGGCTTGTCCCAGACGTGCGTGTTGGACGAGAACCCTACCATCTGCGCGACGGGCCCTTCTCCCAGGTTCATCTTTCCCAGATTCGAGCACAGCAGCGAGACGTTCGCGGGCCCTTTGTCGAACCTGACCGGGCCCATTTCGGAGACGTGCTGCTGCTGCCAGAACTTCTCCGAGGTGAGGTCGGCTTTCTCGGACTGCTTCTGCAGCTGCTCCGCGATTTCCAGCACAGTGGTCTGCGGCGTGGCCGAGGCGAGCATGCCGGAGTAGGTGGCCGACTGGCCCAGGACCTGCTCGAAGTCTACCTTGTTCAGGTGCTTCTCTCTGCGCATGTCCACGCCGGCGCCGATGTACTTTTATTCCAGTTCCAAATCTTTGTTGAAATACGCGTATGCCGCGATTTGCGCGAAGTGCATCGCGTACAGCGAGAACGAGTACTTCGCGCCTCCTACTCTGGCCGTGTCCTCCTGAGAATAGTGTCTGCACCTGATTTTGGAGTCCTGGAACAGCTGTTACTTCGAACCCAGCCAGCCGCCGAACTGGCCCGTGATCTGGGTGAGCGGGATCTTTTGGTTCAGCTGGTTCTCTGTCGACGGCTTCAGTTCGGTGTGCTCGCAGCTCATTATTGTTCACGTTCGTTTCCGTTGTTCGTTGTGATTATTTGATGTGTTGTTCTGAAATTTACAAAATAATATTTGTGAACTGACGCATCAGACGTGATATACATGGAATGTAAATTTATGTTGTTGATATATACATTTGTAAATTATAAAATGTCTGAAATGTATTGTTGTATCGCGTTAGTGAAGTTAGTCAATCTGCAATTTGGTCAAACATGAATCTTTGACCAAATTCTGTAATATATTTTAGAACACGGTTTTACTGCTATGGAAGATTAAATTGCGCAGATATCCAAGTTGTGCTCTAATAAATATTCAATTCACCAGAATGGATGCTTAAAATAACTTTCAAAATTTTGGTTATAATATTGGAGTCTAGTATTTGAACACTATTTTAGAAATGATGCCCACTTCACACCACAAATGCCATAAATAAATGCAAAACAATTAACAGAAGCAGACGATATTAAATTATTAACACTAGTTGCTATATAAATATAATTTTAGGGGAAAGCTGATGAAGTTCTAAAGCACTTTCAAGAGAACAAAGGCAATCTGCAATAAATTGATTGGAAAAAGATAGACAGCAAACTGGGCGTTGAACCATACTAAAGCAAGGCGAGATCGCATAACAGGTTTTTCAGCGTGTTGATTCCAAACGCTCTTCCAGAATATGATCTCATGACACAAAATGACATTTCTGATTACATTATAAAGCGACTTGAAGAATAAAAAGAAACTTGGTAAAACTACAACGAAAAAGAACGCGTTTAATACAGAAAGGATCTGGAGAAAAAAGTGAAAAAAGAGTACAACCTCAGCGCAGACGATTTGTTTTCGTTCAAGAAACAAGTAGATAAGAACCGCCACCAAATGATTAATATTATGAAGAAATCTCCACAAAAGAGAACCGAGACTGATAGTGCACCGTAAAGTTAAAGCGCAGAGTCCGAAGACGGCTTCTAAAATACGATTTTTACGGACGAAGGAAGTTAATTGTAGCAAATTTAGTAACCACCACAAATATAATATGCTTCGATGTAATGTGATTATGAAATGTCTTGTTTCTCATGTCTCTTTACGTCGAACGAATGAAATGAATGTATACGTGCAAATTAGTTACTAATACTTATCTGTAGTATTTTAAATGCTTTATCTCCAGCACTTCATTACATCATAATTCCACAATATTTATTTACATTTTGTTTACTAAATAGCAACAATAAATTACATTACTCTCACTTCAAACAGAACGACTTAACTCACGCGCTAACACCAAGTATTTAGACAATACTCAGCTTTGAAAGTATCAATGCTCCTGATGTTTGTATCAATATTCACGGATATCGCTTTGTTTAAATATTCAGCTAAAGGAGCGACAGCCTCTCAAATGAATAGGAAATATGAAAAAGCATGATAAAACAGATGCACGACGAATATTATGCGCACAGTTTTCAATTCTGTAACAATTATGGAATTACAAGTGCTTTGATAGTATACCCTAAATCACAAAAGTAACAAATATTAAAATTTTAACACAATGAATATCATGCTTATACAAATTTAGTTTCAACGCCAGCATCGCAGAACACCATGAAACATTAAAAAATAGATAAATAATATTCGCTTCACTTCAATGTCATAAATCTATACTTCAATGAGAAAAGTAGGCCACACACAAACTTCCGACAGAATCATCCTGGAGCAGGTCGGAAAACAAATAGGCTTCCAAAGAGATGCGATAGAGGTCCCGTATTACTACCACTGCAACAAGTAGGAGCTGCCGAAAATAGATTGGAGTCAGATCGACAGCGAACTGGACTTCGAATCCTACGTGGGGAAAGCAAGATCACAGAACAGATTTTTTGGCGTGTTGGTTCCAAATGCTCTTCCGGAATATGGTACGGACTTCCAAAATAACGTGCACAAATACATCCAAAAGCAGCTAGACGCAGAAAAGAAGCACATACTGAGTTTAAAAGAATCCCAGCGAATCGAATTCAGAAAGGAACTGGAGGCACATGTAAAGTCTACATTCGAGCTCAGCGCAGACGATTTGTTTTCGTACAAGAAACTGGTGGACAAGAACCGCCACCAGATAATTAACTTCATGAACGCCCTGCCAACAAAACAATTAACAGAGCGCCAGAAAGAAGTACCAAAGAGAAAGCGCGCTCAAGCTCCTCGTTAGCAAAATGAAATAGATGAGTATGACTGTCTATTCCCGCTGCTACAGTCAGAGTGATTTGAATCTTTTAAATACTTAGATCATTATACTGGAGCAGATAGAACACAATATTTGAGGTGACTGATTTATAGATGTGGGCTTATTTGCGTTTAATCACGAATTTATCTCTTCTATCAACTGCACCTTAGTATTAATACATAAAGCAACGTTTTTCACTTCATGAAGGACGACTTAGCATTTTCGTTTTCCAGAAATGCTGGGACTAAAAATTGTAGTGCATAGCTTGAACTAAAAATATTGATTAGAACAATAATTTAAATAGATTCTTGGTGTACTAATGGTTTAAGATGTAACAATTTGCTAAAGTCAGGATGTTCATGCTATTATAACTGACAGACTGGGTTCACATCCGTAAGAACCATCGCGAAGACAAGGTGATTATATAATCATACGAAATACAGCCACGCGGGAAAGTTCCAACTTTAGGCTGAAGTCTACAACATATATTTGCTTCCAGAACGCTGCGAGAAAGTTAGTGGCTATCAGACACTGAATTGCAGCTGCCGAGTGAAATCGGGGGTAAGACTATATTACACCTGCTGGCACCTGGGAAATTGCATGTGCTGAGATGTGGTCTTACTGTAACTTAACATTATAAGCATATTATAAGTATTTTAAATGGTAGACTTTCACTTCTTTGTTGCAGCGAAATTCTGCTGGTACAGTTGAATGATGTCGGACACCAGAACGCGGTCTGCTCCGCTTTCGATTATTCTGCGATTGATTAGTTTGTAGATTTCTGCGCTCTGCCCCTGCTGCTCCTCGGTGAACATGTTCACGTCTTGCTCCACGAAGAAGACACGAGCTTCCCGTTGCTGACGGTGTTTACGATCCCGAGGGAGGGCTTGTCCCAGACGTGCGTGTTGGACGAGAACCCTACCATTTGCGCGACGGGCCCTACTCCCAGGTTCATCTTTCCCAGATTCGAACACAGCAGCGAGACGTTCGCGGGCCCTTTGTCGAACCTGACCGGGCCCATTTCGGAGACGTGCTGCTGCTGCCAGAACTTCTCCGAGGTGAGGTCTGCTTTCTCGGACTGCTTCTGCAGCTGCTCCGCGATTTCCAGCACGGTGGTCTTCGGCGTGGCCGAGGCGAGCATGCCGGAGTAGGTGGCCGATTGGCCCAGGACCTGCTCGAAGTCTACCTTGTTCAGGTGCTTCTCTCTGCGCATGTCCACGCCGGCGCCGATGTACTTTTATTCCAGTTCCAAATCTTTGTTGAAATACGCGTATGCCGCGATTTGCGCGAAGTGCATCGCGTACAGCGAGAACGAGTACTTCGCGCCTCCTACTCTGGCCGTGTCCTCCTGAGAATAGTGTCTGCACCTGATTTTGGAGTCCTGGAACAGCTGTTACTTCGAGCCCAGCCAGCCGCCGAACTGGCCCGTGATCTGGGTGAGCGGGATCTTTTGGTTCAGCTGGTTCTCTGTCGACGGCTTCAGTTCGGTGTGCTCGCAGCTCATTATTGTTCACGTTCGTTTCCGTTGTTCGTTGTGATTATTTGATGTGTTGTTCTGAAATTTACAAAATAATATTTGTGAACTGACGCATCAGACGTGATATACATGGAATGTAAATTTATGTTGTTGATATATACATTTGTAAATTATAAAATGTCTGAAATGTATTGTTGTATCGCGTTAGTGAAGTTAGTCAATCTGCAATTTGGTCAAACATGAATCTTTGACCAAATTCTGTAATATATTTTAGAACACGGTTTTACTGCTATGGAAGATTAAATTGCGCAGATATCCAAGTTGTGCTCTAATAAATATTCAATTCACCAGAATGGATGCTTAAAATAACTTTCAAAATTTTGGTTATAATATTGGAGTCTAGTATTTGAACACTATTTTAGAAATGATGCCCACTTCACACCACAAATGCCATAAATAAATGCAAAACAATTAACAGAAGCAGACGATATTAAATTATTAACACTAGTTGCTATATAAATATAATTTTAGGGGAAAGCTGATGAAGTTCTAAAGCACTTTCAAGAGAACAAAGGCAATCTGCAATAAATTGATTGGAAAAAGATAGACAGCAAACTGGGCGTTGAACCATACTAAAGCAAGGCGAGATCGCATAACAGGTTTTTCAGCGTGTTGATTCCAAACGCTCTTCCAGAATATGATCTCATGACACAAAATGACATTTCTGATTACATTATAAAGCGACTTGAAGAATAAAAAGAAACTTGGTAAAACTACAACGAAAAAGAACGCGTTTAATACAGAAAGGATCTGGAGAAAAAAGTGAAAAAAGAGTACAACCTCAGCGCAGACGATTTGTTTTCGTTCAAGAAACAAGTAGATAAGAACCGCCACCAAATGATTAATATTATGAAGAAATCTCCACAAAAGAGAACCGAGACTGATAGTGCACCGTAAAGTTAAAGCGCAGAGTCCGAAGACGGCTTCTAAAATACGATTTTTACGGACGAAGGAAGTTAATTGTAGCAAATTTAGTAACCACCACAAATATAATATGCTTCGATGTAATGTGATTATGAAATGTCTTGTTTCTCATGTCTCTTTACGTCGAACGAATGAAATGAATGTATACGTGCAAATTAGTTACTAATACTTATCTGTAGTATTTTAAATGCTTTATCTCCAGCACTTCATTACATCATAATTCCACAATATTTATTTACATTTTGTTTACTAAATAGCAACAATAAATTACATTACTCTCACTTCAAACAGAACGACTTAACTCACGCGCTAACACCAAGTATTTAGACAATACTCAGCTTTGAAAGTATCAATGCTCCTGATGTTTGTATCAATATTCACGGATATCGCTTTGTTTAAATATTCAGCTAAAGGAGCGACAGCCTCTCAAATGAATAGGAAATATGAAAAAGCATGATAAAACAGATGCACGACGAATATTATGCGCACAGTTTTCAATTCTGTAACAATTATGGAATTACAAGTGCTTTGATAGTATACCCTAAATCACAAAAGTAACAAATATTAAAATTTTAACACAATGAATATCATGCTTATACAAATTTAGTTTCAACGCCAGCATCGCAGAACACCATGAAACATTAAAAAAATAGATAAATAATATTCGCTTCACTTCAATGTCATAAATCTATACTTCAATGACAAAAGTAGGCCACACACAAACTTCCGACAGAATCATCCTGGAGCAGGTCGGAAAACAAATAGGCTTCCAAAGAGATGCGATAGAGGTCCCGTATTACTACCACTGCAACAAGTAGGAGCTGCCGAAAATAGATTGGAGTCAGATCGACAGCGAACTGGACTTCGAATCCTACGTGGGGAAAGCAAGATCACAGAACAGATTTTTTGGCGTGTTGGTTCCAAATGCTCTTCCGGAATATGGTACGGACTTCCAAAATAACGTGCACAAATACATCCAAAAGCAGCTAGACGCAGAAAAGAAGCACATACTGAGTTTAAAAGAATCCCAGCGAATCGAATTCAGAAAGGAACTGGAGGCACATGTAAAGTCTACATTCGAGCTCAGCGCAGACGATTTGTTTTCGTACAAGAAACTGGTGGACAAGAACCGCCACCAGATAATTAACTTCATGAACGCCCTGCCAACAAAACAATTAACAGAGCGCCAGAAAGAAGTACCAAAGAGAAAGCGCGCTCAAGCTCCTCGTTAGCAAAATGAAATAGATGAGTATGACTGTCTATTCCCGCTGCTACAGTCAGAGTGATTTGAATCTTTTAAATACTTAGATCATTATACTGGAGCAGATAGAACACAATATTTGAGGTGACTGATTTATAGATGTGGGCTTATTTGCGTTTAATCACGAATTTATCTCTTCTATCAACTGCACCTTAGTATTAATACATAAAGCAACGTTTTTCACTTCATGAAGGACGACTTAGCATTTTCGTTTTCCAGAAATGCTGGGACTAAAAATTGTAGTGCATAGCTTGAACTAAAAATATTGATTAGAACAATAATTTAAATAGATTCTTGGTGTACTAATGGTTTAAGATGTAACAATTTGCTAAAGTCAGGATGTTCATGCTATTATAACTGACAGACTGGGTTCACATCCGTAAGAACCATCGCGAAGACAAGGTGATTATATAATCATACGAAATACAGCCACGCGGGAAAGTTCCAACTTTAGGCTGAAGTCTACAACATATATTTGCTTCCAGAACGCTGCGAGAAAGTTAGTGGCTATCAGACACTGAATTGCAGCTGCCGAGTGAAATCGGGGGTAAGACTATATTACACCTGCTGGCACCTGGGAAATTGCATGTGCTGAGATGTGGTCTTACTGTAACTTAACATTATAAGCATATTATAAGTATTTTAAATGGTAGACTTTCACTTCTTTGTTGCAGCGAAATTCTGCTGGTACAGTTGAATGATGTCGGACACCAGAACGCGGTCTGCTCCGCTTTCGATTATTCTGCGATTGATTAGTTTGTAGATTTCTGCGCTCTGCTCCTGCTGCTCCTCGGTGAACATGTTCACGTCTTGCTCCACGAAGAAGACACGAGCTTCCCGTTGCTGACGGTGTTTACGATCCCGAGGGAGGGCTTGTCCCAGACGTGCGTGTTGGACGAGAACCCTACCATTTGCGCGACGGGCCCTTCTCCCAGGTTCATCTTTCCCAGATTCGAACACAGCAGCGAGACGTTCGCGGGCCCTTTGTCGAACCTGACCGGGCCCATTTCGGAGACGTGCTGCTGCTGCCAGAACTTCTCCGAGGTGAGGTCTGCTTTCTCGGACTGCTTCTGCAGCTGCTCCGCGATTTCCAGCACGGTGGTCTTCGGCGTGGCTGAGGCGAGCATGCCGGAGTAGGTGGCCGATTGGCCCAGGACCTGCTCGAAGTCTACCTTGTTCAGGTGCTTCTCTCTGCGCATGTCCACGCCGGCGCCGATGTACTTTTATTCCAGTTCCAAATCTTTGTTGAAATACGCGTATGCCGCGATTTGCGCGAAGTGCATCGCGTACAGCGAGAACGAGTACTTCGCGCCTCCTACTCTGGCCGTGTCCTCCTGAGAATAGTGTCTGCACCTGATTTTGGAGTCCTGGAACAGCTGTTACTTCGAACCCAGCCAGCCGCCGAACTGGCCCGTGATCTGGGTGAGCGGGATCTTTTGGTTCAGCTGGTTCTCTGTCGACGGCTTCAGTTCGGTGTGCTCGCAGCTCATTATTGGCCTGTAATTTGTGATTTGAACGGGTTGCATTGTTAAACTGGTTGAGTAAAACTGGTTGAAGAGCTTGAATAGTTGCATTATGGACACGGCGTCAATCAGAGAGTGGTAGATTTTTACGGTGAGGGCGGCTTTTGCGGTTGGTAACTCAGGTATTTACAGATTTACGAGCTCCCAGTGAATTAGCTTCTAAGAGTTCAAAGACTGCGATGAAATCTCAATAAAATCACCGATTTCCTGCAAGGAAGTAAAAGTACGTGAAATTTACAGTGAGATTTTCTATACTGGCTGCTCAACATATCTCATCCATTTGTATTACTCATCGTACTTGATTCCGTAAGAGAAAAATGGGTATAATTCCATCAAATGGTTCACCACAGAGGTAGTACGCCCCAAATCAAAGAATTATTCACTCATTCCCAATTCACAAATAGTCATGTTACGAGTACTCTACTTCACCTCATTGGATGTTAGAAATCTATTCGGATCGTCCATTCTAACAGGCAACTATGGCTGTGGGTGAGTCATCACCGCGTCCTTTGGGTTATAGTCGTACAAACATGCTACTGGGAACATTTGCAATTGAAATGAAAATTAATTTCATAAATATGCACTAAATATAACAATATAGATATTTTTGCAATTTTAATTTTTCACATAAATTTTAATACACAAGCTTTTTGCATATTTGGTAACTAATTTTTTAATAAGTATTGGTAATAAAAGTAAAAATGAAAATTTCAAAATAAATCAAATTTGAAATTAAAGTTACAATAGTTGATAAACATCAATTAACAGTTAAATCAATTTTGATACACACCGTAACAAAGACTAAATTTGACCAATCATCTCCATAACAAAAATGAAAAGATAAAACATAAGACTGCAAAACGAGAAATTGGAGTATTCAGCGATGAAAGAAAATTATTTTCGTTATAAATTGTGTTCCTTCGATCGTCGATTAATATAAAAATAATCTTAACATAAAAAGAACGAAACTTATATGAAACTTGCGTTCATATATAGTTTCTAAACAAGGTCAACTTAGAACTAACATATGACCTATTACTACATAACCTCGAATTGAGACACCCACCCCCTTTCACTTACAGACACCCGAAGTGCTCAGATACAGACACCTTCGATTTTTTATAGTAAAGGTGTCTATAACTGAACTACAAAAGGGGTTGTAAGTGAATTGAACATTGTAAATCTCTTTTGTATTTACTAATTTTTTTTGAGCTTTTGAACTTTTTATGACCATATATATTAATTATATGCTACTTAATCTTCTATAGCTATCCTGGCCATTTTTTAAAACTGCTCGGGTGTCTGTATTCGAACAAGGGTGGGTGGTTCAATTCGAGGTTATGTAGTAATTTATTCATATTAATTCAATTATATGATTATGTATTATAATTGTTTAAATAAATATTAAGATAACATCAATCAACCACTATATAATAAAATACTAATTTGTGTCTAGGTTAAATGTCAATTGGTGTAGATCCACCTGTTTACGATGTTTCATAATCAAAAGCAGTTCCTTCTCCAGTCATTTCCCAACCACCATAACCATCTGTGCTTGAATATCCTCTTGAAGTATGATTATGTGCAGGCATTTAATCAATTGTCAATGTTATATTATTAGAATTAAAGAAGCTATTGTTATTTGAAAAACTCGAATTAGTTGTTCCCTTCAAAAATGTATCACCCATATTTGGTATCTATGTTAGTCCCATTGAATATAAATTTGGATATATTCCTTCAGTAGCTCCTCCATTGCATAAAACATAAGTTTAGTTTTAGTGTACAAATGTTTAATTTAAATAAACAAAAGTTGTCATAATTTCTCCTATTCCTCTGGGTTTATGTTAGCTCTATACTTCCGATATATTTTATTAAATTAGTTAATCTATTTATGTTTTCGTGTATATATTTTCAATAATTGCATTTGCAGCAGTTATATTTAGCACTGTCATATTAATTGTGCTCAGGTTGAAAATATTTACGAACTGACTCTAGCTTTGGATAGTTTCTTATTATTATTGAATAATTAAGTTTTAATCGATCACAGTTTTACTTAATTGAGCGAAGGTGCTGGTTAATTCGTTCATAGTTGAGTTTATGGTTGTAAAATTGTTTACGACTGTGTTATTCAGGTCTGTAATATTGTTGAATATTCTTATGTCAATTTGGTTTGCAAATAGTTCGAGTTCGTTTTGGTTTTGTATCATTAAGCTAGTTATTTGAATAGTGTCAACGCAGCTGCTGGCATTGAGTATTTTCCCTTCTTCGCAAGTGCATTTTTCGCCATCGAATATTAATTCATTGGTGCATGAGATGTTTCTGCCATTTATTTCTCCATTAACTAGTTAATCTTGGCACAGTCCGTAAACGTAGAATAGTTCTGCGCATAAGCTGCAGTCTAGTTCAACCACGAGCGTTAGGTCACCGCTTCCAGCCGCTGGTTCAACGTTAGAGCAAATTTTCATTAATTGTGAAGTAATTGTTACCTCGCTTACAAACCCCATTAAATTTCCTTTCACAATTCCTTCTAAGTAAATATTCATTTTTAATTCGTTTATTTGAATATTTGTTTCTGTTCCGTTCAGGATTAATCCACCAGAATAGAATTTTGCGATTAAACGGCAATTAAACGCCGTTTTATTCACCAGAAAAGAATTAACTGGAGTGGAAACGAGACCCGAAACATTAAACCCGTTACTCACGAAGAGGAAAACGGACGTTTAAACGGACAAATCGCACGATAAACAAATTAATGAGGATTAAGTGGAGTTCTAAATCTGCACAGCCAAATTCGAATCAATAATAGATATTTAAGCAACGAAGCCGAAGAGAGCAAAAGAAGGAAGAAAATTCTGAGCAAATGTGAAATTGAGAGCGGAATTCTACACTTTTTGCGTATTAAGAGAATAATGGACCGGAGAAGATGAAGAGGAGGAAATATATGAAGAATAAGACCTGGAAACCAAATTCTCAGCACGCTCGCAATATACCAGGATTTAGTTGCTAAATTACAGCTAATTCACACATAACTAGTAATTAGAAGATTAAATCTTAGTATACACAAGATTGCGATTGCACAACAGCACAAATATATTTTTTGAAAACACTTAGCTTAACAACTGCATTTGAATGGAAGCGGACAAATAAAATACATTCACATGATATGTATTAACAACATTATCTGAAATAATATTTAGACAAAAAAATGTTCTAATTTAATAAATTAGTAAGTAAGTAATTATTAATTATATATTTAAATATAAATAAAAATTATGTATTTAGACCATGCATATGAATACAACATGTATATACTTGATTTAATATGTTGAGATTGATTTTGAAAAATATAAATGCACGACATACTAAATAAGTGAATATATAATAATTTATAACCTATAATTACAATTGTAAACACAAGAAAATTTTCGTTATTTAAATTTTTGTATATTTATATTAATTGCATTAATTTTATATATTTTCAATATATTTTCATTTCAAAAACATGTAACATCCTACTATTATTCGCGTTTGTTTATCCGTTTACTTATGTATCGACTATATTGTTAAAATATTATATTGTAAGAGAAAAATTGAATCACAAGAGTTGATTATTAAAGTAAAGGAAAACATTCTAACAATGGTTTTTTGTAACATGTGTGTAGAGGCATATATTATGAGCTAAGATAACTCTCAGTTACGTGTGTGGAAATGGGATTTCGGATGCTGAGTGAGGACTATTAATAAGCTAATATGAAGAAAATATATAAAGCTGAGCATTTTAGATTATTTTAAATGTTAAATGCAATTATAAATCATATTCAATTTATTATTACTGTCTGGTCTTTCATTAGTCATTTAGTGTAATACTCATCATTTGAATGTCACAATTGAGGTAAACATATAACGTGTTAAAACTATATAAACTAGTGATACAACTATTTTAATTTTTAATATATTTTTAAATATCAGTATAGTAAATACATTAAAGCTGTTACATAAATGAGGAAGCAGAATCACTTAGATTGGAAAAAAGATGAAAACCATTTTAATAAACTGGAATATTATCAACCACAAGAATTATTAAAATATATTTTATTTTTACTTGGCTATAGTAAAATAACTAGTATATATTTATTTATTGCGTTTAGATGGATTGTTGCTGTTGAGTGAGTCATGTCATATATGTAGGTTATAATAACCTATTAATATGATAACGTTTATTAATACTAGGATTTGAGATTTAATATTAATACTGGTTGTAAATTTATTAATTTATTTTGAGTAGAAATATAACAAAGTATGATTAATGTGAAATTATTGAATATAACATTTTATTGAATTCTATGCGTTGCCGTTGATACGTTAGTCCCAAGATTCATACCAGCCATCACAAAGACAGTTACAAAGATAACTTCCGATGTCAATAATGTTATAGATAGGAACTATAATATATAAGTACTACGCACGAGTTGAAAGTATATAGTTAAAACTTGATGAAACCTAAAAAGGACAATTCTTCATATGGAGGAACGGAGTTGCACTATAATCAAAATAATGTATATTAAATGTTTAAATTACTCATTGACATCATTTTTAACACATTTTAACAAATAATTCTGTTATAATATGCTCATTTTGTGTCCTGCCTGTGTATCAATAATAATCAAAATATAAGAATACTCATCTATAACTTCTACTCTTCTAATTATTATTTAACTGCAACCATGTATAAAGTATAACATATTGTTAAAATGTGTGCTAAATGTGTGCTAAGTTTGAATTTACGGATTGAATTAATTCAAAATATTCGCTTATTGTTAAGAATTTTTCTAAATTTTTCTAAATATTTTAAGTGAAGTGGAGAAGAAGTATATTATTATTTGTATAATATTATAATACGTCAATCTCCACAAAATAAATAAAAGTGTAACGTGCTTTTAACGTCTGTTTTAACGCGAAAAAGAAATCCTTACGTTAGAAATGAAACGTTGGGCGGCTCTATAATGTAATAGTTAATATTATTAGGATTTATTAGGTACATAATAGAATGTAAGCACAATGTCAAGAAAAGAATAAGTTACTAAAACTAATACACAAGGAAAGTTATATTCAATAAATTAGTCTATGATGAAGTACACTTCTAGTAGTTTTTTCGTTATTTTTTGGCCTCGCATTAATATGAAAGCGGTTTTACCTCAAGTACCATGTATCTGGAATTAGTTTAATTTACAAAAATTATCTAATAGCCGGGCTGGAGCGGAAAGCCCTGATGTGAAAGGTAAGTTTGCTGTTGTGAAAATTATTTAAATATTGTTATTATAATGGTATATGCATTCATTAAATACGATTGGGGCATCTTCCTCCACTTTTATTTGCGCTCAAATCCGAACCGGTCCATTTCCACCCCATCAGAAACTAAGTTGATATTTTAACTCAGGAAGAAGATAAAGAGACGCAAATTTAATTGATCATCTAACTATTTGCACAATAGCTACTGATGCCCCACGAAATAACCATCTTGCGTTCTAAATAATACGGATTGGATTTAAACGGTTTAAAATAGAAAGAATCTTACCGCTGCATCATAAATTACAGCATCTTGAATAAGTAATATGCTAATAAAATACAGTATTGCGTCTGAGTTTTCCTTTAAACTTTAAAACACAAATAAATTTAGTGTCTCCAATTACAAAATTGATGTGAAATATTTTAATATTACTATATACATAAGTTATTTGTAAGTTATTTTAAACTATTGTAATATTTTGTAAATCAGAAAATAAATTAAAATAATGGTAATCTATTGGCTACCCTATTAGATTTGTCATAATTTTTCAGATTTTTTCTGAGTTTTTTAGTATAAGATACACAAATATGATCAGATTTAGCCACCAGCACGCTCCGCTCCACGACATTAGATCAAAAATTAGAGTTATCTAATTATAGAATTTTTTATTTTGAACCCCGTATTTTGAAATCTTCGTCAATATGACAAAATTTTTCATTTAATAAAATATTCTCCATACTATTTTAAACATGTGTTGGTAAGAAAGGTAGGCAATTTGGAGCAATTTTCTAAATCTTGGTGTGGGAAAATCTTTTATTTATGTCGAAAATTTTATTTTAAAGTAAGTTTGTTTTATATGTTGATAAAGAAAGCTTATAAACGGCTGAGCCTTGTAGGTCTATTATTATTGATATATTATTGTTAATAATATATTTAATTATTACAAATTAATTCATTCAACAACCATTAATAGAGTTAATGTCGTTATAAGGACAATTAACTAATTGTACCAAATTTACAAAATTATTTCCACTGGCAGACATATTTTAAATGGAATATGTTCCACTAATATAATTTATATACAATTTTGCATTTAAATTTTATCCTTAAATAATAATTGATAAATTAATAACGCTTACATTACTAAGTTATAATACTGTTTTAGCTTGTAATCCTATAATTCCAGCTGAAAAACTTGTTTAGTTTGATCCTGAAAACAAATTAACTTAAGACACCGTATTTTACGAAATAATAATAACTGCGTTGGTATCATCAGTTACATAACTAATTACACCTCCAACTAAGCACGTATTATCACTTCGCCCATTGAGACTGATATTTATGTTCTCAATATTATGTAATTATGCATTACTAAACACTTTACCAACTATTCCACCGGCATAAGCATTGTGTTTAGTAGATATTGAAGTTATTGTACTATTCTTTATATATGCATTATGAACAATAAATACTGAATTACTTGCAACTTCACCTACTAAAATACCGCATATTGATGCTAATGTTCCACTCTTACCCTAAATACTTGAAGATATAACTTAAATGTTGTTAACTTAAATTGTTGAATAACCTGTTACATATCCGATCAGAGAGCCAATATAAACATACTAATTTTGCTAATATGCCTATTAATCACTAGAAAGAATTCGAATATCCTCTATCATTCCATTATTAGAAGCGATATTTGAAATTATACCAGAACTCGAAAATCCACTAATTTTAGTAGATTCTAATCGGATTTACTTAATAATCCAATTTTTAGCTTACATATTCGCAACTAATGCAGAAGTATCACTCTCACTTTGTTATATTTATATATTCAAATTTATATTTTAGAAAGTCGCTTATTCACATAAACTAGAAATATATCCAAAAACACCAAATCCATTATAAATGGCTTTACTGGCATTTAAATTAATGGAAGCCTATTTTAATCTGATTATTCCATTAACTTATCCAATAATTCCGAATTTCGTAATAACACTTGAATTATTACTAATCATATTATAGAATACACACAACTATTTTATATCAACTTCATCTTTTGTATTATTAACTATCCCAATAATAAGTCCACTTTGGTTCACAAAATTTAAGGCCCACTCTTCTTAAAATATAAGTTGAATATTAAATATTTATACATTTGAATAATTTTATTAACAAATAATAGAACCATACTAGAAATAGTTTATTTAAGAAGTCGAAATATAAGTTTTATCATTAAAATACGATTAATTACAATTTATAATAATATTATTTATTCGCAAACTGGTCTAATTTATGGTTGAAAACATGTAAGATGATAAATTACCAACTGTAAATTAATTTGTACTTATAATTATATTTTATAATAAAATAAAACTATTATTAACTTAAATAACTCCTAGCGCAACATACTCATTGCTTATATATATTCCATCAGCAATATATCCATTTATGCTCATATTACCATTTAAGACATTAATCAATCCAATGGAACCTTGAGAATTTTATTCTAATGCTAAATTCAACTTAAAATTATTTATGAAACTATAAACGGAATAATACTATAAAATCGAGAACTTCATGTTTTAATTAATTATTATTGTTTATATGTCTACAGTATAAATGAACAAATTTGTTATAATAATTGTGTTACTCGCTGTTAACAAACTTGTAGTATTCAATTTTAGGCTATTCAATTATATTTTAATATTTTAATAATTAATTTAGGTTTTAAATAGAGTAAATATAGGTTCAACTATGTTTACATTAATAAATGCATTTTCAATATTTTAATCAAATACAAATTTGTTATTAATATAATTAATTGAATGAGTTATTGAACTAATATTGAATAACTTAAAGGAATATTGTTATAAATAACATGTAAAAAATAACTAATTTTCATTAATTTTTGTTAAATACGACATGTTATCAACTTAAGTTTATGTATTTTGAATTTATGTAGTCAAAGTTTAATTTAATAAAAACAATTAAGTATTAACCGATTAATTTAAATCAATAAATTACATCTACACACTGCTATTTAAAATTTATATATTATTTTCTAAGTGAATAATATTCTTTTGTATTGAATTAAGTTAATCATTTAAAATTATATTTAAGTTTTCAAAGCTGTTTAATGTTGAGGCATTCAGGTTTTAAATTGTATCTTAAATTATGCTGATGTTATTTATATATTCTCTATTTATGTCATTTATTTATGTCTAAATTAATATATTTATATTATTTTAATTGTTTATATTATCAACAAAACTTTAATTTAACTGTGAGCTGATATCGCTTATTTTAAACACAGTATTGTTTAGGGCGTTAATAGAATCATTCAATATAATAATATCAGATTTGAAGGAAAGAATATCAATACATTTTGATCCATTAAAAATATAGTATTCTTTGCAAACGCATTACGAACCATTGAAAACGAATGGATCCGAACAAATTAACGAATAGTTTTCTACAAAATATTATCCGTTTATTAATGAGTCCGCACAAATACCATAAACAATTTTCTGGTTGCAAATTGAGCAATCATATTAAATAAGACTTGAAACAACTGTATTAGAATTATCAAAATTGTTAGCGCAAAACAATACATTTGTTGTATTGATTAACACACTTTGAGTAGTATTACAAACTAACATTATTGTTTCTACATCGTTGTGACCGAGTATTTTCACATTTGTAAGATTAAATATTGAAAATGACTAAGATACATTCATTATTAATTCGGCCGAAAATATACTTGAAAATCTAACTTATAATGATGTATTCTGTAGTTATATTTATTATTATGAATTGTAAATCAAACCAGACAAACATTATCCAATTGCTATAAAAATATATGTTGAGTGTTCAGCAACTATATCACACTACATACATATTAAAGCACTTTAATATGTCGAAAACTTTAATGAAATATTTATCAAGACACTTTTAAATTGTTGTATTTCCTTATTAAAACCAAAAACAGCAAAATTATTTTCATTATATACCTAACTTTAAATCCTAGACAATTAAACTATCTAAGTATTAATAAATATGTTTTGATACTTATTTGATTAAATTGAAATTTTGTTATCAATTGTAACGGAGTTTATAATTGATCTTTTTTCACAAAATTAATATTATTAGTTATTTAATAATATATTAGATTTGCACAAAGGTGTTTATAAAGTATTTACAACTCTAAAATATATAAATATAGAAGATAATGATAGACTCATATTGAATAACTTAATATAAATATGAACACACTGCAGTAAAAATCAAAATAATCATCAGCACCCTTTTCACACAGCTCATAACATGTGCTACAGACATGTTTAGCGATTTTATTCAATCAGATGTATTCTCAAACGATATCTTGTTACTAATATTTTTTATTAAGTATTAAGTTATCTTTGAGGTTAGTGTATCTTCAATTATACTTGAAGCTGAAAATACAACAACAATAATATTTACATATATATGTTAAAGTAGTAAAAACTATTATTTCCAACCGAAAATTAATGAAATATAATATAGCAAATATTATTCCTATATTACTTGATAATATATTTGCAATTCCATATATTTTAAACGACTTAATTATCAGTAATGTTAAAAATTTGCAAATACTTTAAATTTATTACATAAAAGTATAATTTTGTATTTATAATAAAGTTCCACTATTATACTTAATTGATCACAAAATGTCAGAAATACAATAACGTGAATAGAATATAGTTGTAACTGACTCATAATTACTTGTGCCATTTGTTTAGTGATATATGATAATCCAGTGGTGTGTAGTACAGGTCACTCATTCTGTGAGAAATTTATAAAGAAATTTGTGAGATTGGAAATACAAGATGCCTGGTTACAAATATAGAAATTCCGTAATTATTTAATTCAAATATTGAATTGAAATAAATTTTTGAGTCGTATAAATCTAATTATTAAGTCAATAATTGTTAAGAGAACAATAATAAAATGATGAGTTTTTAGAATAATTAATTAAAGCAATGTCATGATGAAAAACTTCTTAGTATATCTCTAGCAATATCTATGAAAATAATTAATAAATTTGTTCAAATGATATGTTGAGGATAAAGTGATATGTGTACCATGAAGCATAGTTGATAAAAGGTTCTTCTTTAAATGGAATTTATGCTTATAAAATTGAAATACTTAAATAGTAAAATTCATTATTATTGACAGAGAAAACAGGATATGTTCTACAAGTGACATATTTTTATTATTTATTATATTAGTTTCTCATTTCTAGTCATATCTTTAATGTAATTAAACAAATAATTTATCAAATCCAACTAAAAATGATAAATCAACAATTATGAAAGTACATACACTATAAATAGCGACCTGCAATGTAGTTCTTCACCTCATACGATCTTGTTTTCTCTACTTTTATTTCTATGTCATTTAAAGCAATAACATTACACTATTTTTGCATATTTTTTTGTTTCGGGATATATTTAAAGTTGTGTTGATACTATAATTGGAATAATCGAAGTAGTTAAGTAAAGTAGCTGTTTTCTTGTAATCATTTATTTGATATATTTACTGAATGCACCCATATTTGTAATAATTATTTAAATATTCTATGATAAATAGATAAGTCGTGAAATTTAAAATGACCCACTTAACTGTAACCTTATCATCAGTACTAAGGCTCAATTCAATCATTCTATCTTCATCTCATAACTCATGACAATCCACAAATCCAAACTGTGTTGCACAATAACGCTACCGCAAACTAGTCTCGATACCATACCTCATCTTCTAGGCTTGTCACTCTGAATAGCATCATCAGACAACCTAAGTTAGTTCGGCACTTGAACTAACGTTATTGACCTCGGAAGTTATCTTTATAACAATCTTTGGGATGGCTGGTATGAATATTGGGACTAGCTAAATAAGTAGTGAAATATATAAATATTTGCAATATTTTTTCAATTATCAAAGGCAGCACATAAGCTTCTGGAAGCGAATATTTTGAATTAATTCAATCCGTAAATTCAAACTTAGCACACATTTAGCACACATTTTAACAATATGTTATACTTTATACATGGTTGCAGTTAAATAATAATTAGAAGAGTAGAAGTTATAGATGAGTATTCTTATATTTTGATTATTATTGATACACAGGCAGGACACAAAATGAGCATATTATAACAGAATTATTTGTTAAAATGTGTTAAAAATGATGTCAATGAGTAATTTAAACATTTAATATACATTATTTTGATTATAGTGCAACTCCGTTCCTCCATATGAAGAATTGTCCTTTTTAGGTTTCTTCAAGTTTTAACTATATACTTTCAACTCGTGCGTAGTACTTATATATTATAGTTCCTATCTATAACATTATTGACATCGGAAGTTATCTTTGTAACTGTCTTTGTGATGGCTGAGCAAATGTGAAATTGAGAGCGGAATTCTACACTTTTTGCGTATTAAGAGAATAATGGACCGGAGAAGGTGAAGAGGAGGAAATATATGCAGAATAAGACCTGGAAACCAAATTCTCAGCACGCTCGCAATATACCAGGATTTAGTTGCTAAATTACAGCTAATTCACACATAACTAGTAATTAGAAGATTAAATCTTAGTATACACAAGATTGCGATTGCACAACAGCACAAATATATTTTTTGAAAACACTTAGCTTAACAACTGCATTTGAATGGAAGCGGACAAATAAAATACATTCACATGATATGTATTAACAACATTATCTGAAATAATATTTAGACAAAAAAATGTTCTAATTTAATAAATTAGTAAGTAAGTAATTATTAATTATATATTTAAATATAAATAAAAATTATGTATTTAGACCATGCATATGAATACAACATGTATATACTTGATTTAATATGTTGAGATTGATTTTGAAAAATATAAATGCACGACATACTAAATAAGTGAATATATAATAATTTATAACCTATAATTACAATTGTAAACACAAGAAAATTTTCGTTATTTAAATTTTTGTATATTTATATTAATTGCATTAATTTTATATATTTTCAATATATTTTCATTTCAAAAACATGTAACATCCTACTATTATTCGCGTTTGTTTATCCGTTTACTTATGTATCGACTATATTGTTAAAATATTATATTGTAAGAGAAAAATTGAATCACAAGAGTTGATTATTAAAGTAAAGGAAAACATTCTAACAATGGTTTTTTGTAACATGTGTGTAGAGGCATATATTATGAGCTAAGATAACTCTCAGTTACGTGTGTGGAAATGGGATTTCGGATGCTGAGTGAGGACTATTAATAAGCTAATATGAAGAAAATATATAAAGCTGAGCATTTTAGATTATTTTAAATGTTAAATGCAATTATAAATCATATTCAATTTATTATTACTGTCTGGTCTTTCATTAGTCATTTAGTGTAATACTCATCATTTGAATGTCACAATTGAGGTAAACATATAACGTGTTAAAACTATATAAACTAGTGATACAACTATTTTAATTTTTAATATATTTTTAAATATCAATATAGTAAATACATTAAAGCTGTTACATAAATGAGGAAGCAGAATCACTTAGATTGGAAAAAAGATGAAAACCATTTTAATAAACTGGAATATTATCAACCACAAGAATTATTAAAATATATTTTATTTTTACTTGGCTATAGTAAAATAACTAGTATATATTTATTTATTGCGTTTAGATGGATTGTTGCTGTTGAGTGAGTCATGTCATATATGTAGGTTATAATAACCTATTAATATGATAACGTTTATTAATACTAGGATTTGAGATTTAATATTAATACTGGTTGTAAATTTATTAATTTATTTTGAGTAGAAATATAACAAAGTATGATTAATGTGAAATTATTGAATATAACATTTTATTGAATTCTATGCGTTGCCGTTGATACGTTAGTCCCAAGATTCATACCAGCCATCACAAAGACAGTTACAAAGATAACTTCCGATGTCAATAATGTTATAGATAGGAACTATAATATATAAGTACTACGCACGAGTTGAAAGTATATAGTTAAAACTTGATGAAACCTAAAAAGGACAATTCTTCATATGGAGGAACGGAGTTGCACTATAATCAAAATAATGTATATTAAATGTTTAAATTACTCATTGACATCATTTTTAACACATTTTAACAAATAATTCTGTTATAATATGCTCATTTTGTGTCCTGCCTGTGTATCAATAATAATCAAAATATAAGAATACTCATCTATAACTTCTACTCTTCTAATTATTATTTAACTGCAACCATGTATAAAGTATAACATATTGTTAAAATGTGTGCTAAATGTGTGCTAAGTTTGAATTTACGGATTGAATTAATTCAAAATATTCGCTTCCAGAAGCTTATGTGCTGCCTTTGATAATTGAAAAAATATTGCAAATATTTATATATTTCACTACTTATTTAGCTAGTCCCAATATTCATACCAGCCATCCCAAAGATTGTTATAAAGATAACTTCCGAGGTCAATAACGTTAGTTCAAGTGCCGAACTAACTTAGGTTGTCTGATGATGCTATTCAGAGTGACAAGCCTAGAAGATGAGGTATGGTATCGAGACTAGTTTGCGGTAGCGTTATTGTGCAACACAGTTTGGATTTGTGGATTGTCATGAGTTATGAGATGAAGATGGAATGATTGAATTGAGCCTTAGTACTGATGATAAGGTTACAGTTAAGTGGGTCATTTTAAATTTCACGACTTATCTATTTATCATAGAATATTTAAATAATTATTACAAATATGGGTGCATTCAGTAAATATATCAAATAAATGATTACAAGAAAACAGCTACTTTACTTAACTACTTCGATTATTCCAATTATAGTATCAACACAACTTTAAATATATCCCGAAACAAAAAAATATGCAAAAATAGTGTAATGTTATTGCTTTAAATGACATAGAAATAAAAGTAGAGAAAACAAGATCGTATGAGGTGAAGAACTACATTGCAGGTCGCTATTTATAGTGTATGTACTTTCATAATTGTTGATTTATCATTTTTAGTTGGATTTGATAAATTATTTGTTTAATTACATTAAAGATATGACTAGAAATGAGAAACTAATATAATAAATAATAAAAATATGTCACTTGTAGAACATATCCTGTTTTCTCTGTCAATAATAATGAATTTTACTATTTAAGTATTTCAATTTTATAAGCATAAATTCCATTTAAAGAAGAACCTTTTATCAACTATGCTTCATGGTACACATATCACTTTATCCTCAACATATCATTTGAACAAATTTATTAATTATTTTCATAGATATTGCTAGAGATATACTAAGAAGTTTTTCATCATGACATTGCTTTAATTAATTATTCTAAAAACTCATCATTTTATTATTGTTCTCTTAACAATTATTGACTTAATAATTAGATTTATACGACTCAAAAATTTATTTCAATTCAATATTTGAATTAAATAATTACGGAATTTCTATATTTGTAACCAGGCATCTTGTATTTCCAATCTCACAAATTTCTTTATAAATTTCTCACAGAATGAGTGACCTGTACTACACACCACTGGATTATCATATATCACTAAACAAATGGCACAAGTAATTATGAGTCAGTTACAACTATATTCTATTCACGTTATTGTATTTCTGACATTTTGTGATCAATTAAGTATAATAGTGGAACTTTATTATAAATACAAAATTATACTTTTATGTAATAAATTTAAAGTATTTGCAAATTTTTAACATTACTGATAATTAAGTCGTTTAAAATATATGGAATTGCAAATATATTATCAAGTAATATAGGAATAATATTTGCTATATTATATTTCATTAATTTTCGGTTGGAAATAATAGTTTTTACTACTTTAACATATATATGTAAATATTATTGTTGTTGTATTTTCAGCTTCAAGTATAATTGAAGATACACTAACCTCAAAGATAACTTAATACTTAATAAAAAATATTAGTAACAAGATATCGTTTGAGAATACATCTGATTGAATATAATTTAGTATAGATAAATGAGACTGATAAATGTATATTTATCCATTTAATAACTTATCTAAATAACAGACTAGAACTATATTATTTACTATATTACATATTTATTTAATTTATTCTGCCCTTAACCACTCCAATTGTAATGTCAGTAGATCCTTCATGTGTGCGCGTGCTTGTTTCCGATACCTAAAACAATCTACTCTTTGATTGGACAATGAATAAATCGATTCCTTGCTCCAAGCTCTATTCAGACATTAAAGAGTCTGTAAATTCGTCAAAGCTTGGATTTACGCTCAGAGTGCAATCCACCTCTGCGTATTTGTCTTCTAACTCGAATATGTCCATATTTGAGTTCGGGAACAAGAACACATTGTGTTTAACTCTTTAGCACCTGGTGAGCGACAAAAACGGGTTCACGTTCATCTGGGCCGAGAAGGGTTAATTGCAAACGGCCCCGTTTTAAATTATTTATTAAAACGAGCCTTTAATAGATCTTTGGAAATCAATTAAAAATGAGAACAAACTGTTCAGGTTCTTTTACATTTGCAAAGAGGCCGAGTATTACATACAGGCTAATAAAGTGCATTAACTATTAAGTAGTACTAATGAGATTAACCCTTTAAATGCACTTGCACCTCAAAACAAGCAATTTTACGTTTTCGTTGACACCATTGAAGCAGATGAAATCATATTTAGATAAAAACACATTATAAAATAAACGCACCGGTTCCTCGCGATTAATTTAAGAGGAAGAAAATTCAGAATTCACGTGAATAAAAACACAACCGCGAAAAATATTAGAGACGTTTACAAAAGTGAAAAGGTTTTCGGAGTTCAAAACGGAGAACAAGTTCAGATTCCGGACGAGGTTAACATTTACAACGCAATAGACCTCGACATGATCGTTATTTGAGCATTTTTGCATAACGTAAATTAGAACCAATAAACAAAATATCTATTAACTAAATTTTCTTAAAATAATAATATTATTATCTCTCAAGGTTGCTTCAAGTTCAACTTTTGTTATTTATTTAATTAGAAACTCTTGAAGTATGAATATATATATATATATCACTTCCTCGAGACGGCACAAACGAACGACTGTGAGACTTTCGAAAGCAAAACATGGGCTCTCGCACGCCAGTGTTTCCACTTTCAAAACGGGCTCAACCCGTCATTTATGCCCACTCAGTAAAGACCCAATAGGGCCCTCACTGAGTCGTTAGCGGACCAGTTTCACCTGATTCGCTAACTTGATTTTTAGAAACTGGTTCTCGTTTCTCAGTTTCTTTTTGCTCGTTATTTCCTTCGGCTTGCACGAGAGGTTGTTCCGTTGTATTGGCATTGCTTGGTGGTGGTTGCCTTTGATGCATCGTTTCATCAACTTGATTAGGTACCTGGGTTCCTTCTTAGTTTATTTGTTTTTACAAATCCCTAATTTCGGAGTATATTGCCGGTGGTAGATTAACTATTTCCTAGGGTTTAGACGCGTTGATATCTTATTTAGCTCTCTATTGTTAGATAAACTATTTCTGATATTCTTTAACTTGCTTCTTTTTCTTCTAGGCTTCCGTTAAGATTGGCATGGTTTCCTATTTTGCGTCAGCTATCGTTTTTTATTCATTTGGACCATCTTTTGGCTATGATTTGACAGGCTTTTCTAAGACAGGTTATTTATCCTCTTTCTTTTTCTAAGTTTCCTTTTGAGGAGACTTTGCGCAAGATTGGGGCTTTTTAGTGGTCTTTTGATCTTGTGACTTTTAGACTGGGGGCTTTTCCTCTTTCTGCTTCTGAGCGTCCTTAGGCTTCGTTTTGTCAGGCGCCTTTTCTTCGATATTCTTCGTAGGTTCAGCTTTTTAACTTACTTTAGTCTTTTTCTTCTCGTTTTCAGGCTGGGCTTCGGCATTGCTTGTCTTTTAAGTGATCTTCTTGTCGTCATGCTTCTTTTTGGTTTCTTTGAATTTACGCATCACTGCCGCCGCTGTATCAAATTAACTTTACAATTCTCTTTACAATTTGGCGATCTTCTCTTTGAGAGACTAAATTTTCTTGTCATTGCCTTTCGCGTTGGGGATTACTTTGGTCTGGGTGGGTTAGTCAGGTTTTTTCTTTGTGGACGTGTCCTCCAGTTTATTGTTGCCTTTTTCTGCTGTTTGCGTTGACTTCTTTTTAGTCTTTGTCTTGTGGGCTTTTTCAAAGTTTTTCAGTGTTTATTTAGGCTTTGCAGGCACTTCTTTGATTGGAGATAGTGTGGCTACCTTCATCATTCCTTTTTCGTGAAGGTAATCAAAGATTTTCCCGTAGTTGTCAGTGCGTTTGAATTAAACATCACTGTCTGCTAGGGAGGCAAAGCGGTTGGCACTGGGTTTCTCGACATCGATTTCGCTATGTTTTTCGCCCCGTTGGACTACTTTCTTTCTATACATAAGCTCGGCTCGATGTGTTTGAGAGGTACTTATCATGTAGCCTATCTCTTCATAAATTGTCTCGAAATTAACTCGGAGTTCTTCCAAGAATTCTCTCGACTTTTAATGAATAGTGAGATTCTTACCGATTATGATATATTCATTTCACTTCCTCGAGACGGCACAAACATATATATATATATATATATATATATATATATATATATATATATATATATATTACAATTATAAATTTATTATTTTATTATTGTAACTAAGTGCGGATTTGTGGATTGTCATGATTTATGAGATGAAGATGGAATGATTAAATTGAGCCTTGTACTGATGACAAGGTTACACTAATGATAAGGTTACAGTTAAGTGAGTCATTTTATATGTAATAAATTTAAGTATTTGCAATTATTTAACATTACTGATAATTAAGTCATTTAAAATATTAGAAATTGCAAATATATTATCAAGTAAAATTTAATTATCATAAATTTATCATAAATTTAATTATCATATATTCCTAAACAAATAGCACAAGTTAATTGTGATTTAGTTACTATATTCTATTCAAGTTATTAACGTATCATTTGTTATTGTTATTTCTGACATTTTGCGAACATTTTAGTAGTATTAAAGTGGAACGACGTAAATTTATTATGAATACAAAATTATACTGTATAAATGTAAATTAAAATATTTCATTTTTAAACTCTTATTAAGTCGGTTATTTATCATATAACCAACTAAAATCATCTAATATCTAAAGATCGAAGGCCAATATGATGAAACGACTCACTTAACAGCAAACCTAAACTTCTGGAAATATATTCTTTTTGTTTTAATTGTTACTGGTACTATACTTATACATTTTACAGCTGCGCTTGTTTAACTAAAGATTTATAGAAATTAGATTTTAATTATTTTCTTATTCATTAATTATAAAAAGTTAGGTCTAGTTAAGTCTGTCAATCCAATCAAATTGAGAGAATTAAGTTGATACACATTGCACATATAATCCATCAAATATTAGACTTAGATCAAATATTAGATTATAAAATATCATAATCTTTAAAATTGGGTTCAGATTATTTTTTAAAATTAGGTTAATTGTTAATTATTATTTTGATTGTACCACCTCTTATAATGATACCAGTGATATTTTTATTTGCAGTTGTTGAATACAACATGGTTCAAAAATCATTGTTAGAAACTTGCTCTACTAACTAGGATTGCAAGAATAATGCTGTATGTGATCCTAATGGGAAATGCAGATGCGATACTTTTAATGGTTATATTTTTAGTCCAACGACAGGAGCGTGCGTGAAGGTTTGTTAAAGTTTCATTGGAATTGGAACAATTATTGACGTTAGAGCTGGTCAATGCGTTTGCGATGAATCCATCGGCTATATTGGAGTCGACGCCACCAAGTGCACGTCATGCTGGTCCTCTTAGAAAGTGATTGTTGCCGGATAATGCCAGGCCTGCGGTGTCGGAACCGTATTCTCCACTAATAAGTGCATTTGTAACGAAGCTGCAGGCTATGTCGGCTCTGATCCATCTAAGTGCCAGAACTGCTGGGCCGCCTCTCAGATTGTCGTTGCGGGCGCGTGCAAGGCCTGCTCTACCGGCGCGAAGTTCTCGGTAAATAAATGTCTTTGCGACGAACTCTCCGGATTTTCAGGTCAAGACGCGTCCAACTGCTAGAACTGCTGGGGCTAGAGCAAAATCGTCGTTTATGGAGCTTGCCAATCCTGTTTGGTTGGGGCCAAGTTCTCCACGAACAGGTGCGTTTGCGATGAGGTAAATGGATTTGTTGGAACAGATTCCACCAAGTGCACCTCGTGTTGGTCCACTTAGAAAGTTATTGTTGCCGGATAATGTCAGGCCTGCGGTGTCGGAACCGTATTCTCCTCCAATAAGTGTATTTGCGACGAGTCCAAAGGATATGTTGGAACCGACCCGTCTAAGTGCCAGAACTGCTGGACCGCCTCTCAGATCGTCGTTGCGGGCGCGTGCAAGGCCTGCTCGACGGGCGCAAAATTCTCAGTCAACACGTGCGTATGTGATGAACTATCTGGTTATTCTGGAAAAGACGCGTCCAACTGCTAGAACTGCTGGGGTTAGAACTAAATCGTTGTCGCCGGAGCTTGTTCATCATGTTTGGTTGGGGCTAAATTCGCGACGAACAGATGTTTATGTGATGAATCCATCGGCTATATTGGAGTCGACGCCACCAAGTGCACGTCATGCTGGTCCTCTTAGAAAGTGATTGTTGCCGGATAATGCCAGGCCTGCGGTGTCGGAACCGTATTCTCCACTAATAAGTGCATTTGTAACGAAGCTGCAGGCTATGTCGGCTCTGATCCATCTAAGTGCCAGAACTGCTGGGCCGCCTCTCAGATTGTCGTTGCGGGCGCGTGCAAGGCCTGCTCTACCGGCGCGAAGTTCTCGGTAAATAAATGTCTTTGCGACGAACTCTCCGGATTTTCAGGTCAAGACGCGTCCAACTGCTAGAACTGCTGGGGCTAGAGCAAAATCGTCGTTTATGGAGCTTGCCAATCCTGTTTGGTTGGGGCCAAGTTCTCCACGAACAGGTGCGTTTGCGATGAGGTAAATGGATTTGTTGGAACAGATTCCACCAAGTGCACCTCGTGTTGGTCCACTTAGAAAGTTATTGTTGCCGGATAATGTCAGGCCTGCGGTGTCGGAACCGTATTCTCCTCCAATAAGTGTATTTGCGACGAGTCCAAAGGATATGTTGGAACCGACCCGTCTAAGTGCCAGAACTGCTGGACCGCCTCTCAGATCGTCGTTGCGGGCGCGTGCAAGGCCTGCTCGACGGGCGCAAAATTCTCAGTCAACACGTGCGTATGTGATGAACTATCTGGTTATTCTGGAAAAGACACGTCCAACTGCTAGAACTGCTGGGGTTAGAACTAAATCGTTGTCGCCGGAGCTTGTTCATCATGTTTGGTTGGGGCTAAATTCGCGACGAACAGATGTTTATGTGATGAATCCATCGGCTATATTGGAGTCGACGCCACCAAGTGCACGTCATGCTGGTCCTCTTAGAAAGTGATTGTTGCCGGATAATGCCAGGCCTGCGGTGTCGAAACCGTATTCTCCACTAATAAGTGCATTTGTAACGAAGCTGCAGGCTATGTCGGCTCTGATCCATCTAAGTGCCAGAACTGCTGGGCCGCCTCTCAGATTGTCGTTGCGGGCGCGTGCAAGGCCTGCTCTACCGGCGCGAAGTTCTCGGTAAATAAATGTCTTTGCGACGAACTCTCCGGATTTTCAGGTCAAGACGCGTCCAACTGCTAGAACTGCTGGGGCTAGAGCAAAATCGTCGTTTATGGAGCTTGCCAATCCTGTTTGGTTGGGGCCAAGTTCTCCACGAACAGGTGCGTTTGCGATGAGGTAAATGGATTTGTTGGAACAGATCCGTATAAATGTGAAAACTGTTGGAACTCTAACAAAATAATTGAAGCTGGAGTTTGTAAAGCTTGTTGGACAGGAAATATCGTTAAAGATAATTAGTGCATTTGTGGTGAGACACGTGGATTCGTGGGAGTTGACCCAACCAAGTGCCAAGATTGTTGGGGTTCATCTCAAGCTATTTCCAACGGTATTTGCAAACCGTGTGCGTAAGGAGCAAAATTATCCCAAAATACACATGAATGTGTTTGCGATGAATTACGTGGATTTGCTGGATTTAATTCAGAATAATGTGTTGACTGTTGGAAGTCATATCAAATTGCAAACGATTAAGTTTGCGTAAATTGCCAGAATATTCAACCGCATTCAGTGTTTAATAATGATTCAAAAGTTTGTAAATGCGATACTGGTTACTCCCTCAAACATGGTGAATGCGTTGCAAGGTTATCTACTGCCATTCTCGTAATTATTTGGTTATCTGTCATTACAGTAGTGGGGGTCATTGTTATTATTACAATATTAATGATCCGCAAAAAGAGTGGATGCAATAAGAATGTTCATATTTAACAGAATGGCAATGCGAGAGGAAATATTATCATACACGTAAGACAGTGATAAAAATAACATTCTTTTTAGCATTTTATATTTTATAATAGCTTTTATCTTTTAATTCAGTTGAGGAGTGTAAAACTCTTAACGACTCAGTAATAAATTATAAGTAATATTTTCACTTCCATAAAGGCGGCAAATCAACGTGACCGTGTCCAAATACATCGCTTTGAGCCAGTGCGATAAGGATAACAGCTGCAGTGAGTCCAGTAAATGATAATATCAAATCTATTTGGAACTGCTTTTTGTTCTTCAAGTGTGTTTTGTCTTTCAAAGATTTCAGCCAAACTGGAAGAACCTCGAGTGGCCTCTGCATGAACCAGAGTGGATAAGACAACATTCCGAACAGACACAGGTACATCCAGGACGAGAAGGCGTTGATCCAGCTGTGGTTGTTTTCAATACTCGGAGTGAGAGCAGTAACGTACGGGAAGTATCTCGGCGCGGCTTCTTTCAGAAATGGGTGGTGGATGATATAGATGGGCATCAGTAATCTGGATATCTCATCGATGACCTTCTGCCAAAATGCGGTGAATCTTGGAAACGGAATCAAATCGAACATCAAAAACACGCAGAATGGGACATGGGCGTATTCATTCACAATTGTTCTCTGCATGAAAAGCCACAGGTAAATGAAAAATATAGAGAGAATCCATCTGGCTACCAGAATCTTGGTGTCTTTGCAATATGCAAAGTTGATGATTTTCTTTCCTCTATCGGTTGAACAAAACATGAGTCTCAATAAATAGCACGCAACGCCGCAACAGTAGTTACTCATGTTATTACAGCCTGGAGCTAATTCTTGAAGTAAATAAGTCGAAATGGTAACGATGATGATGAAGCTAACTCCCCACTTTCCTTGATGAACGAACATCTTCTTGAAGAAGTACCCCAAGAAGTAGAAGCAGTAGAAAAAGAACTCGACATTGACTAATTGCTGACTGAACCAGGCAGACATACTGATATGTTCTGTCTCGCTTGGCCTCCACGGTAAGTAAACAGGAAGATACCAGACCAACCAGTATCGCTTCGAATCTCTCCAGTTGTAGTACACGTCTCTGCCGTTCTCTCCAAATACATAGTACAAAAATGGAGCGTAGCCCAAGCCGAACACAAAAAGAACCGCGTGAGTCGAAAAATACCTCTTCACATACTGGAACAGAAATGCCTTGGTAAACTCTTTGGTCGAGTTTTTGTGCTTCTCGTAAAGACCAAGCATCGACTGAAAACTGAAAATGGCTGCAAAAGCAAAGAATACTCGGACACACGCTCGTCCGTTTGCTACAAAAGGGTGAGGAATCAAAGCGGTTGCCACACTCTTTTCATAATAGGACTTTGGAGTGATGTGACTGACGAGAACTATTATGCACATGAGGCATCTCTGGACGTTAATCCAGTAGGAAAGCCTGGGGCTTATCACGTTCGATCTTTTTGGCTTATTTGAAGGCTTGGAGTTGGATTCAAGTTTATTTTTTTGGGAGTCTTCTTGGTTGTTATTTCTTACAGGTAATGTATCGGCAGTATTATTTTAGCTGGTTGCTAATATCACTTAATCCTTAGTATTAAGTTTTTCTTCATTAATTTACATATTGCAGTTGCTTTAATTTTAATCCTGTACAGAAACTGTTTCTGTCATGTGAAGTGGGAGAATTTATATGTGCATTGTATTACTAACATATCTAATAAGAACAGAATACGTATATATGTATATACAAAATAATTATTGAATCTAACCATATACTACAATAAGTGATAGGATTTTAATATATTCTATTATTTGGCAATATATTCTAATAATAATATTAGTTATATTATTAAACAATCTCAATATATTGAATCTAGAATCTATTTACTATATTTTTGTAGTATAATTATGTTAAAGTTATCTTATTTCATTCTATGTTTTTAACCAGATATCAAATACATTTATTTCAAATTACAAATATTGATAACTTAATAATAAAAATAACAATAGTTCATTTATCAGTATATAAATTCTTAGTAAATATAATTATCACTCCAATCACATACATTTAGTGCTATCTAGCAGTTGCGGCACTATTTATTCATTTTTAATTAAATTGTTTATTGTAATATTTCGCTGAAATAAAACAGATTTTTTATTTAGGTACAGCTATTTTCTATAGGAACGAAGTTATAAAATAATGTAAGTATGTTTAGTTTTTGGCAATTTGCATTGTTTCTTTTGTTGATTATTTAATAATTTTCTCACTCGCTCATGTTCCAAGTCTTCAATTGTCGACGGTTACCCCGAGCCCGTCCGATCCAGCGTTGCCTTGGGCTTCGCCTTCTTGCCTTGCTCCCACACCCTCGAGGCCTGGCGGCGCTCGCGGTGCCCTTCTTCCGGTAGCTTGACGGTCTCTCTAACCTTACTTCGTCGCGATGGTGCCTTCATGCAGAGCATTAGTGATCAAGCTGGTGTAATGCAGCTTGGCTTCTTCGTTAGCGCGCGCCACTGCAAGGCAGCAGTGTTTGCTTAGGAAGGAGTCCGTGATCTCTGGCAGGAATGTTGTTAGCATGTTCATGGATTTCTCGTACACAGTGCCGTTGTAACGAAGAACGAGTGGAATCACCCGATTATCGCCATACGTGCCTCCGTATTTGAGAATCTTGCCCTTGAACGCGTTGCATATATTTGCTTCGACAGCGAACGTGACATCAAGGACATAGGTTGCGTTTTTGTATTGGAACTCTATATCAGGTTTCTCCAATTTGTCAGATGAGGGTAGATTACCATGGGCTTTGTCGACCGGGCGAGGGTGACGATGATGGTCTATCTTGGTCAGGATACGGTTCACCATGTAGTCATGGCGCACTGTTCTGATTCCGGCGTTTCGGTTGCATCTGATTTCGTGTTGGGCGGTCATTTTCTTTCCACATAACAAACACTTGCTTTCCGAGCTCTTTGTTTAAAACCTAAAATCGGTGTTTTATTAGGTCGAAGAGTTCATTATCAGTCAGATAAGTGAAATTGTTGATGGCATAGCCAATGGCCGGTACTCCAGGGTGATCCTGAAGGGTGTTGAGGTATTCTTTCCGCAAAGCTTTGAAGACGCCGCACTTCCCAGCAAGAACCGCTTTTTACTAGGCTTACATGAAGTCGTAGTATAATGAGGGCACGACCATTTCTAGTCCTCCCTTCGAAGCAGAATTTGTGAAGAAATCGGCTTACTCCGTCTCAGACAAGTCCTTGACGGCGAAGAGATCGCTTGCGTATTTGAAAACCTTCTAGTCGATAAGACCGTACTAGTTTCCAAAACCGTCTTAGGGAATCTTGGGCGCGAAGTCGACTAGCGGTGCATAGTTGACCTTGGGGAGGACCACCGAACGCAAGAGAAGAAACTTCTAGTGGTTCGTGATCGGGGAGTCCAAAACTTTAAGACATTTATCAATTTTTGCTGTCATCCGCTCTGCGAGAGAGACGGTTGAACTTTGGGAAAATGTTTGACCCAAGAAGCCAATTTTTTTGATTATTACGTATTATTACTTAAACAATATTATAAATTAAATATAAATATATAAACACAAATAATAAATTTAAATTATCCGCTTCAAACATGCCCGTTGTGCGTTTCGACGCTCCGTTCACCTTCAAGTGCGGGACCTGCTAATAAGTGGTCCCTTACCGCACGAAAATGAAGGCGCATCGGGATTCGGACCAGTACCGCGTGAACTGTCCCAAGTGCTCAAATAAAATCATTTTCACTTTCGATCAAAATCAAAACACAACAATAATAACGTCTGGAGCGGAAAGGTTCGGCGTTTAAATAGAAATTCAGGAGGAAAACGGGATGAACGAGAAAAAAGCGGCTGAAAACGAATCGAAAACGAATTTATTTGAAGACGAATCTGCAGAATTCAATCCGCCGAAGATTTCGTTCGCTAATTTTAGGAAATGAACGGATGAAAACGTAAAAAGATTGAATTATTTGATATCATTTATTATTTGTTTCACAATTACTAAACTTAAATGTACGGAGGACTTCTTGTAGGAGAAGGAGAATCATTTATATATATATATATATATATATATATATATATATATATATATATATATATATGTTAATCAAGTAGTAATGAGTAATAAATATACTTTTATCTTTTTCACTCCGACTACAAATTTGACTTTATTTCTTCTTCTAAATGTAATCTAAATGATTCTAAATGCATATGAACAATTAGGCTCGACGTTCGACGTAAGAACTGAAGAGGTATTGCCGGAATAATACCTGAGATGCGGCTAAATCGATAGCGGACAGTAAATTCCCTGCTAAAAGTGAGCTGATTTCACTATGAACAATAAGCCTCCAGGATAGCAATTGGATTTGCAGCAACCTTCATTGCCTTACTGGGAAACACAGATGGTAACGATTCTGGTATGTATAGGGAGGCCGATATATATATTATATATTTTGTTAATACACCACTAGATTAAATGATTTGGTTAATGTTCAGATTTCCATAGATTTCCATTAATATATATTACAAAAATATAACATGTTTTTAACTTATATTTATGCATTATTACATATTAACCACTTCAATGTGAAAGAGAGAATATATATATAAAATTGCAGTTAAATACACATATACTAATTTATATTATATGTAATGCAATGAATATTATATAATTCAACAAATTCTATTGCTTTTTTGTTTATTAAAACAGGAAATAATATTTTATGTTTCCAAACATAACCATCTAACAGCAAATAATGTACATTGAAGTAACTAAACGATGAATTCAGCACGAATTACAAATAATAAGCTCATTTTACAACAAATATTATTAGTTTTATTCATCTTAACACTTAGTTAACAAAATAAGATCATGACTAATTAGAGAATAAATGATAGCACGAAATAAAAATATCCATCATAGTTACTTCTATATATTATATAACATAATAAATGCATTTCGTTAAAGTTTATCAGTTGTAAGATCAACCTTTGGATCCAAAGTACTAATGCATATTTTAAAGAAATTTTGTAAGTGATTTGTAGTGATTCTATATAGTTAAATGTACTTTATCTTAAGGTATAAATACTATATTCTATAATAAACCCTATATCGAGCCGTTTTCATGAACTATGCTAGACCTACCATTTCATTTAAATCAAAAAATATATTTTATTATTATTATCATGTTTACATCACTTTCTATAATTTTATATTTCAAATCTATTTCAAATTATGGAAATCTGAACATTAACCAATGATTTCAATGATTTCAATTAAATTTACATTTTTTCGTTTTATTTTAACTATATTGTTGTTTCGTACATATAATTTAATACACTGTTTTAAATGTTATCTTAAATGTTATCTTAGATAACAGAAACGTTATCTAAGATAACACACTAAAATGATAATCACTTCATAATATAGTATTTGAATATTTCCATGTTTATTTTCACTCCACACATATTAATGATTATATAACACATAATTGGTTGTGCTCTGACAATATATTTTACGGCAAGTTTTATAGTTAGTGTATTATTATTGAGTTTTTCGAAAAATAATAGGAAACTTCAGTAATGTTTTGATTTTCCAATTTGTCTAATGATATTTCATATAACCATAGCTGTATTTAGTATTCTTTCTTGTTATTCACACCCTTAATTTTTAGCTATATCTGTGATATTTTATACAATTAAGTTTTTTAGCTTGTGTTATTTAAAGGATTATGATGATACTTAAAGAATTAGTAATGCTGAAAGCATCTAAGAATATTAAAAAGAAGTTAGAATGATAACTCCTTAAGCTCAGTTTTATTGCGATTCGTATCACTTTGAGCCGTTCACTCAAAATAACAGCGGGGTCGTTGTAACAGGTCAGCGAAAAGTAATTACACATCACTAAACGTAATTAATAAAAATTTTAAGTATCATTGACAGTACAGAGCCGGTTTACTACAACAGCAATGCTCCTTGTATTTCTCTTTACAATTTCTCAAAAATTACATTTGACGAGAATAGCAAGTTACAGTTGTAATAAATAGCCGATTCATTTTACAGCAGTAAGTAAGACGTTTATTGCTCAGTTTCATTCAGTTCGTACCTCCCACTCCCATTTTAGACTTATGTTCGCATTAAACCCTTCAAAATCTCAAAGCTCCTGTTTTGGATTTCCTATTTGTTTTAATTTGATGTGTTATTCGTTTGCATAATTCGGGCGAATATCTATAAAACGATTTAACACACCACTAAAACATGTTCAATAACTGAGAATTAAACCGTTTCAAATTTAAACGAAAATAACGAATTTTTCACGAAAACGGAACCCGTTTTTGAAGACATTTTTGATAAAAGCTTCCAAAACGAAAACGAAATACTTTTCTACGAACAGTGAGCAATCAATTTATCAAGAAAAAAATATAAGTATTTTAAATATTTGAATATGAAATTATCACAATTTGATACTGTTAATACTCCTATAAAAATACAATATTTCATATTTTCAAGTTAAAGGTACAAACAAAATTTCTAAATATTACACATTGTTGTTTAACGCACTTAAAATCGTCTTCTGTACGCATTTTGTCACGGCCGCTACAGGCTAAAGGCTAAAGGTTAAAGGCTAAAGGGGCACAGAGACACAGGGGTATAGTGTGTGAGTTAAAGTTTAGAATATAGATTAAGTATTTGTGAAGAACGCGGTGTTGTAAGGTAATGAGATTTGGGTTAATAAAATTTCAATCAATTGGTCCGGTTAATACATGGGAAATATGGTTCCGAATATTGTGTTCTGAATGTGATAAAGTTTTTTGTAAAATAGTGTCATTTTCTATTTTTGCTTTTATTGCGGGTACTTAATATTTATCTAAAATATAATTTTGAATTTGTTTTTCGATTGTGTTAATGTTTTAAGAAGATTGAGTTAATGTTTTAAGTACTTAATCTTAATTTTCTCTAAATTATTGTACAATTTTATGTTATTCTGAAACATCGGGATTATTTCGTATAGCGGCAATCATATTGTTTCTATTATTTTCAGATATGAGTGAAGACTCTTCTATTAATGAATATTCAGTTTCTATTATGGAAATATTCAGTTCACATTGTTCGGCCATTTAAGAGTCTAATTTCTTTAATTGATTTAATGTTTTTACGGAAGTATCTTTTTGGTCTTATAACTTTAGTTTTTGGTTTTCGATTTTCTGTTCGATTGTTTTTTCAGCGTCCTTTTCAAAAAATAATAATAATTCATTCAATCGTTTGTTCGTTTATAAGGTTATCTTAAATATCTTCCAGTTTATCTTATAATTATTCCGCTTATTTCTAAAGATTTTCATATTTATTTAATGCATAAGGCTCCGGGAACCACGGTATACACAAATTCGCTTTATATTTTAATTCTTTAATTTGTTTTTAAAGTTATATCATTTCAAATGTGGGTTCTATCACTATTTTTACGCGTCTAACGGGTTTTGGTTAATATATTTCTCTTTTTAATTCAAATTTATAACACGATGATGGTACTAAATACTTTGCGTTCAAATCAAAACGTTCATCCATTAAATTCTGAATATCTTAAATAATTTGGGTTGTATCTTTTTATTTTTTATTCCATTCGCATCTTTTGCTTGATAATTTATGTATTTTATCGCCGATGTCTTTTATTTGAGTATTGTATTCTTCAAACTCAATTTCGTCAATTTCAGATTTATTAAGTTTATCTTTTAAGATATTTTTCATCATTCTTTAATTGCAACTCTTTTTATATTATAGAATAAAAAAGTACCGTTATTCATATTTTAATATTTTGGGAAGTGGTGTTATTTATTATATATTTACAACATGACAAATCATACTTTTGTAATATGACAAATCACACTTTTGTAATATGACATATGACAGTTTTGTAATACTGCAGACTCTCGAAGATAGTACTCACCCCCAAACTCACTTAATGACCTATCTTAGAATCACTTAATGTCTTTTGAGATACTTGGTACTATAAGTGAGAGGTTTAGATCTAAAATAGTTCATTAACCGAAAACTGAAAGACATTAACTGAGATGAGAATACCAAATCATATATATTGAAAAGCTTGATTTTACTCTATCGCTTAATATTACTGGTTAGGGATTAAAATAAGTTATTATATTAAAATTCAAATCTTAACACGATATTATTTCACTGTGTGATGTGGTAATTAAATTGTAATATGTTTAACCACTTTGATTATAGTAACATATTAAGTTTTGTGTTTTGGAATAGTGTGTAATCCAATATCGTTCATCACTTTTCGTTAATAGTCTAATTTTGAAGACATTAAGTGACCGAGTACTTTAACCGAGTTTTGGGGTGAGTACTATCTTCGAGAGTCTGCAGTATGACATATTACAAAACATATTACAAAATCGTTTTGTTGAGTTTAGATGGGCGGTTTATAGATTTGTTTAGAATGAATGAGTCTAATGAAAGTATTTAATCTGTACAGTTATTGTAATAATCCTATATAAACATATTATCATAAAATCTTTACTCACTTGTCATCTGAACAGCTCAGTTACGGATAAGGATTCCCACAGCGCCTCTTGAATATTTATTACCAACTTTATTTTCGACCATATTAGAGTTATTTATCCAAGCTAATATGACAAAACAGAAAGAATACTTCCGTGGCTGGAATATATAAGTTCTAAACCGAATGTTTTCTTTTGTCAACTATTATCATATTGTTAGTTCTTCATGCAGTAGTGATACATGAACTTGTTAGAGGTGTGAATATTATTATATATGTATAATTTTACTTATATCTTCAAGAGCACAAATATATTGTTCAAAGTTACAAAATGCCCAAAATGCGAGGTTCATTACTTGTGGTAGGTATGATATTGCATTATATTTAACCCAGGATAAATGGCATTACGATATCTTCTTAAATATATATTTATTTATATAACTGTACAATAAAATAAATTAAATATGTATAATATAAATTATAATTAGAGATTTAAACAAAATACTCATTTGTAGCACAAAGAAATTTAAACAATAACATATGTTGGAGTGGAAATGTATATTGTATATTATAGAAAATGCGTACTGAAATTCCTCTTAATTTATTAACTGCTAACAAGTGAACCGCTTAATATGTGAATGATCCTCTTAATTAAAAAACTCTTAATATCTAAAACTGCTAATTTAAAAACTGCTAAAAAGTAAAACGACTGTATATTATAATTTAGTATTTCTATCCATACTTTAAAATAAACAAGAGTACGCTAACTAATTTAATTATATAAAAACATTAATTTGAACTTCTTACAATAAATTAGTAATTACATGCTGTAATAACTATATATAATTCATCTTAATATTGGAATTTCTAAGACAAAAAATGTTTTAATTCGTATATAAATCTTTAACTCTCTAGAATCTAGATTTGAATTCATCTGTTACAGGATTTATTATTTTTACTATAATTACTGTAAATTTTGGATATGTAATTAATAATTTTTATTTTCTAGTCCGCTCCTATAAATGACATAATATCAAAAAGAAATAGATCTACTTTAAGGTGTAATAACATTAATAGCTCTAACAATATAAGTATATAATATGATATTATTAGATATATTTTCGGATCTTTTAAACTCACACATACCGAAAATTATCAAAATAGGTTAGTTTGCAAATGTAGGATTATCATTTCTTAAAGGTTATAATCTTCACATTTAGTTAAATTAAAAAGATTATAACGCCAGATAAATGTGCAAAATATTTATTACTACCTATATTAAAAATGAAATTCCATTTTTAATGATTTATTTGGTGCTGATTTCAATTAAAGAATACAGTTAACAATTTTGTACACACAAATCGATTAAAAGTCTAGAATTTATATAGTATCCAATTATGTTTGGAAAAGGTAATTTTTGTGGAACAGCTATTCATAATGCAGCAAGTTTATCATTTATGTAATTGGCCATTATATTCAATTATTGTTGTATTAAATTTATAAAAGGTATCAAAAACTAACATTAAAACTCTTTAATACTATTTTTATAAAAGATTTATGATACTAATAAAACTTTATAAACTTATGTCACAAATTTCATAGTATGGTTCACTCTCTAGATATTTGTTGTTATTAAAATGAATATTTAATCAAAAAATCATGATTTAACTGGATTTTTGAATGTTACAATGGATTCAAGTTCTATTTATGCAGGTTGTATATTTTCATATATAGTTCATGGAGTTTATCCTTTGAAAAAAATTTAAGATACTCAAATTGGCTTTATTATATTTCAATATATTTCATAGCACAAATTAATTGGAATATTTAGTATTACAGGTATATCGTTGGTGTTATAATTTTTAAATTTTAAATTAAGTTTAAACGAGAACCATTTTGTAATCAACCATTTTGTACTAAGACTCTTTATTTATATTTTTATGGGCTTAGTACTTGCATTATTACTATGTGATGTTAAGTTAATAGGTTTAGGTTTCACAAGACATTTAAGTAAATCTGGATATAATTTTTTATTAATCGCAGAAATTTTAGGATATTTTGTTTCTTCTTCAATTGGTGATATAAAAATTGGGCCAGGAAATGACCTGGTAATTTTGTTAGTAGCAGTTGGTATTGTAACCCCTTTTGTATATATTATTAAATATCTTGATTATTTATATGAAGACTTATACAATTTAATTGATTATAAGTGAGTTTAACAACTTGTAAAATTACAACTTGCAAATTACAGCTGTTCAAAAAGCATTTTTTGTGATTTTACGTTCAACATCAACAGAAAAGACGTTTTGGAGTGATCATATTTTATACTATAAGTTATTTCGACGCGAAGCGTCGCAAGATTTTTTTACTTATTAAATGATAGCATTCTCAATTGTAGGAAGTGTGTATTACAATATAAATAGTGACGATGCATTATTTAATATACCTGTAATATTTCTTTACAGTCGTACATACAGGAATAAATATTTCCTGAAAGGTTCTGTAAAAATAACAGCCTACATTATTATGACATTTAGATAATAATATCACGTATAGAGCTTTTATCGAGCGTATTATTTCATTATTTACATAAACCTTCATTATAGTATCACTTTCGAAGGAGATGAGCGAATTATATTTATTTATTAACCCAAGATTCGACTATGAGGTATATGTAATTAGAACTAAATCGCTTGTTCATCATGTTGGGTTGGGGCTAAATTCGCGACGAACAGATGTGTATGTGATGAATCCATCGGCTATATTGGAGTCGACGCCACCAAGTGCACCTCGTGTTGGTCCACTTAGAAAGTGATTGTTGCCGGATAATGCCAGGCCTGCGGTGTTGGAACCGTATTCTCCACTAATAAGTGCATTTGCGACGAGTCCAAAGGATATGTTGGAACCGACCCGTCTAAGTGCCAGAACTGCTGGGCCGCCTCTCAGATTGTCGTTGCGGGCGCGTGCAAGGCCTGCTCTACCGGCGCGAAGTTCTCGGTAAATAAATGTCTTTGCGACGAACTCTCCGGATTTTCAGGTCAAGACGCGTCCAACTGCTAGAACTGCTGGGGTTAGAGCAAACTCGTCGTTTCTGGAGCTTGTCAATCCTGTTTGGTTGGGGCCAAGTTCTCCACGAACAGGTGCGTTTGCGATGAGGTAAATGGATTTGTTGGAACAGATCCGTTTAAATGTGAAAACTGTTGGAACTCTAACAAAATAATTGAAGCTGGAGTTTGTAAAGCTTGTTGGACAGGAAACATCGTTAAAGATAATTAGTACATTTGTGGTGAGACACGTGGATTCGTGGGAGTTGACCCAACCAAGTGCCAAGATTGTTGGGGTTCATCTCAAGCTATTTCCAACGGGATTTGCAAACCGTGTGCGTAAGGAGCAAAATTATCCCAAAATACACATGAATGTGTTTGTGATGAATTACGTGGATTTGCTGGATTTAATTCAGAATAATGTGTTGACTGTTGGAAGTCATATCAAATTGCGAACGATTAAGTTTGCGTAAATTGTCAGAATATTCAACCGCATTCAGTGTTTAATAATGATTCAAAAGTATGTAAATGCGATACTGGTTACTCCCTGAAACATGGTGAATGCGTTGCTAGGTTATCTACTGCCATTATCGTAATTATTTGGTTATCTGTCATTACAGTAGTGGGGGTCATTGTTATTATTACAATATTAATGATCCGCAAAAAGAGTGGATGCAATAAGAATGTTCATATTTAACAGAATGGCAATGCGAGAGGAAATATTATCATACACGTAAGACAGTGATAAAAATAACATTCTTTTTAGCATTTTATATTTTATAATAGCTTTAATCTTTTAATTCAGTTGAGGAGTGTAAAACTCTTAACGACTCAGTAATAAATTATAAGTAATATTTTCACTTCCATAAAGGTGGCTAATAAACATATTTATGTCCAAATACATCGCTTTGAGCCAGTGCGATAAGGATAGCAGCCGCAGTGAGTCCAGTAAATGATAATATCAAATCTATTTAGAACTGCTTTTTGTTCTTCAAGTGTGTTTTGTCTTTCAAAGACTTCAACCATACTGGAAGAACCTCGAGTGGCCTCTGCATGAACCAGAGTGGATAAGACAACATTCCGAACAGACATAGGTACATCCAGGACGAGAAGGCGTTGATCCAGCTGTGGTTTTCTTCGATACTCTGAGTGAGAGCAGTAACGTACGGGAAGTACCTCGGCGCGGCTTCCTTCAAGAATGGATGGTGGATGATGTAGATGGGCATCAGTAATCTGGATATCTCATCGATGACTTTCTGCCAAAACGCTGTGAATCTTGGAAACGGAATCAAATCGAACATCAAAAACACGCAGAATGGGACATGAGCATAATCATTCACAATTGTTCTCTGCATGAAAAGCCACAGGTAAATGAAAAATATAGAGAGAATCCATCTGGCTACCAGAATCTTGGTGTCTTTGCAATATGCAAAGTTGATGATTTTCTTTCCTCTATCGGTTGAACAAAACATGAGTCTCAATAAATAGCACGCAACGCCGCAACAGTAGTTACTCATAAAATCACAACCTGGTGCTAATTCTTAAAGTAAATAGGTCGCAATGGTAACGATGATGATGAAACTAACTCCCCACTTTCCTTGATGAACGAACATCTTCTTGAAGAAGTACCCCAAGAAGTAGAAGCAGTAGAAGAAGAACTCGACATTGACTAATTGCTGACTGAACCAGGCAGACATACTGATATGTTCTGTCTCGCTTGGCCTCCACGGTAAGTAAACAGGGAGATACCACACCAACCAGTATCGCTTCGAATCTCTCCAGTTGTAGTAAACATCTCTGCCGTTCTCTCCAAATACATAGTACAAAAATGGAGCATAACCAAGACCAAAAACAAAAAGAACTGCATGGGTCGAAAAGTACCTCTTCACATACTGGAACAGAAATGCCTTGGTAAACTCTTTGGTTGAGTTTTTGTGCTTCTCATAGAGACCAAGCATCGACTGAAAACTGAAAATAGCTGCGAAAGCAAAGAATACTCGGACACACGCTCGTCCGTTTGCTACAAAAGGGTGAGGAATCAAAGCGGTTGCTACGCTCTTTTCGTAATAGGACTTTGGAGTGATGTGGCTCACCAGAACTATTATGCACATGAGGCATCTCTGGACGTTAATCCAGTAGGAAAGCCTGGGGCTTATCAATTTCATGCGTTTAGACTTCTTGGAAGGTAAGGAGGTGGATTCAGGATGATTTTTTTGGGAGTCATCTTGATTGCTATTACTTACGGGTATTGTGTCGACAGTGTTATTTTAACTGGTTGCTAATATCACTTAATCCTAAATATTAAGTTTTTATTCAGTAATTTACATATTGCAGTTGTTTTAATTTTAGTCCTGTACAGAAACTGTTTCTATCATGTGAAGTGGGAGAATTTATACGTGCATAGTATTACTAACATCTGATGAGAACAGATTATAAATACATATGTATATACAATAATATTATTGAATCCAATATAATAATTAGTTATAGGATTAACTATATTTCCATAATGTTCTATAATTGGCAATATATTCTCATATTAATAATATTACCTTAGTTATATTATTAAATAATCTTAATATATAAGATCTAGAATATATTTATTATATTCTCGTTGTATATTAATAATGCTAAAGTTATCTTATTTCATCCTATATTTTTAACCAGATATCAAAAACATTTACTTCAAATTACAAATATTGATAACTTAATAATACAGATAACAATAGTTTATTTATTAGTATATAAATTCTTGTAAATATAATTATCCACTCCAATCACATACATTTACTGCTTTAGCCCAACAACAAAATGTACAAATTACCTTCTAAAGAAAAGCGACCACACAAAATCGCAAACGAGACATTCAATTTATGACACTGTTTAAAGGTTTAAACCTTAAATAAATAAGAGACAACGCAATAATAACATGCAATATAGATTTCAAGCATAAAAGTTAAAATATTAAATAATATTAACCTTCATTGCCTTACTTGGAAACAAAGATGACAACAATTCAGGTAGGCTGATATATATATTTTGGTAATACACCACTAGATTATATATGATTTCAAATTTTAAATTTACGTTTTTAGTTTTATTTTAACTTTATTGTTGTTTCGTACATAAAATTTAATACACTATTTTAAATGTTATCTTAAATGTTATCTTAGATAACAGAAACGTTATCTAAGATAACATCTTAAATGAGAATCGCTTCATAATATAGTATTTGTATATTTCCATATTTATTTTCACTCCACACATATTAATGATTATATAACACATAATTGGTTGTGCTCTGACAATATATTTTACGGCAAGTTTTATAGTTAGTGTATTATTATTGAGTTTTTCGAAAAATAATAGGAAACTTCAGTAATGTTTTGATTTTCCAATTTGTCTAATGATATTTCATATAACCATAGCTGTATTTAGTATTCTTTCTTGTTATTCACACCCTTAATTTTTAGCTATATCTGTGATATTTTATACAATTAAGTTTTTTAGCTTGTGTTATTTAAAGGATTATGATGATACTTAAAGAATTAGTAATGCTGAAAGCATCTAAGAATATTAAAAAGAAGTTAGAATGATAACTCCTTAAGCTCAGTTTTATTGCGATTCGTATCACTTTGAGCCGTTCACTCAAAATAACAGCGGGGTCGTTGTAACAGGTCAGCGAAAAGTAATTACACATCACTAAACGTAATTAATAAAAATTTTAAGTATCATTGACAGTACAGAGCCGGTTTACTACAACAGCAATGCTCCTTGTATTTCTCTTTACAATTTCTCAAAAATTACATTTGACGAGAATAGCAAGTTACAGTTGTAATAAATAGCCGATTCATTTTACAGCAGTAAGTAAGACGTTTATTGCTCAGTTTCTTTCAGTTCGTACCTCCCACTCCCATTTTAGACTTATGTTCGCATTAAACCCTTCAAAATCTCAAAGCTCCTGTTTTGGATTTCCTATTTGTTTTAATTTGATGTGTTATTCGTTTGCATAATTCGGGCGAATATCTATAAAACGATTTAACACACCACTAAAACATGTTCAATAACTGAGAATTAAACCGTTTCAAATTTAAACGAAAATAACGAATTTTTCACGAAAACGGAACCCGTTTTTGAAGACATTTTTGATAAAAGCTTCCAAAACGAAAACGAAATACTTTTCTACGAACAGTGAGCAATCAATTTATCAAGAAAAAAATATAAGTATTTTAAATATTTGAATATGAAATTATCACAATTTGATACTGTTAATACTATAAAAATATTTCATATTTTCAACTACAGTACTAAAATTATCAGTATTTTCGTTTGGCACTGTCCAGAGCTGCAGGATAGATTTCTGTGCGAATGGAGTGAACAAAAATTATTTGTAGAAAATATAGCGGAATACTAGTTCCACTTCCTTGAAATAACTAGAAGCCTTCACTACGCGTCATTTCGAAAGTATTAGGTGAATGATATTACAAAATATTGTCAATATAGTATTCGGTCACTCCATCACATTTAAGATTCCCTATCTCCAAACAAATGATTTATATGTCGAGAGAACCGAATCATCCTCTTGCTGATTTTACACAAATGAATTGTGAGTAGAACTGGCGATTTGTATTTCTTCTTCATTAATGATCCATTCTATTTCTTGAGCTTTATCATCAGTTATCTAGAAGAGAGCAAATGATTCCTCTTGCTGTTTTGATTATAATGAATCGGCGGTGTTTTAAGTAGAAACGGCGATTTATATTTCTTCTGCTGCATTTAACTTTCCTGTTTCTTGAGAATTTAACACGTTTTAGGATTTATGCGAACACGGTACGTTTTTCTGCTGTGCTTGGTGTTACCGTTTAAGTGGATTGATTAGGTTAAGAATGTTGTGGTTGATTCGGCTTACTTCGCTCTAGTAATTGTAAGTGGACGCCTGCTCGAGGAGTTTAAACTATCTAACAGTTTAGTTTTTCAGCGCAAGCCTGAACGCATCCATTTCATCTTTCGACCAATCTGCTTTGAATTCTGCTGCAAACTTTCGAGAAACAAAGTTGTCGATTTGCTCTTGCGTTTCCACCGGAAAGTTGGGTAGTGAGTTGGGAGCGATGATGTCGTGGAATCTTCTGTACGAATAGGATTTGGTGGGATGGCTTTTCTGACCTATAGCTTCATCTAGTAACCTCCAGTTTATGGATCTGTTGAAATTCTTTTGGTTCTAGTTGTACAGACTGAGCACCTCCGGTTTGCTTTGCACCTTACATAGTTATGCTAGAATCCCAAGTATGTTGTCGTCGATTAGTTGTTATTCAGCGTTGCTTCTTCTGTTTCTGGGCATTTGTGGTGTGGAACGATGGGTAGACAAGGTTGTATTTCGGACATAATTACGCAAAAATGATATTGTGATTTATTTTTCACCCGAACTAAGATCGATGAGATACATATTGATAGTCATTTTACCAGAACATATCGTAGTGTAGTTTATAATCATATCGTACAATATATGCTCTATGTGATATATGTGTTACTATTTAAAATATAGAAAATTTATGTTGAAAGATTCATCCGATTATTTTAGTTTCTGCCAATTATAAAAATAAGCACTCTCGATTTATTTTTGCATCCATTATGAAGTTAGGAAGCGGATTAAAATATTCCCGAATCTTAAAGAAAGTTGCTAAAAATATAAACAAAAATAGGTTTCGATTTCCGCGTCTGTTTACACAGAACTAAATTAGAGAAATAATTTCCGCTTCGTTATCACGAGAAAACGAATTTTGTGGTCTTTGGAAAACAGAAGAGCGAATTCTGTGTGAAAACAAAAGAACACTGAGAGCTGATATGCAACTACTCGCACTAGCTGAAAAGTAATGTTGGTTTCGATTCGAAACCAGTCGTGTTACCAGCGCAACTTAACATATTATGAACGTAAGTGTGTCATGGACTGAATGATGATAGACGCTACGTAGTTGGAACGTGGCTGTGTGGATAAATTCAAAGTAAAATGCAGCTCGTGTAGTTTAAAAATAGGCGGCGAATTAAGCTAGATTAAATCAAAAATTATCAAAGCTGGAAATCCACGATAAACAAAATGAAGGATACATAGATAAGTCAACAAATAAGAAGAAAGAAAACGTTGGGCTAGAGAAAAAACAAAAACGTCATTGGTGACATAGAAGAGACATAGAATGAAGATACTCAGAGTATCTATAAACAAGAATGAGAGGATATTCCGTTATATAGCTTTAATTTGTTACGAATGATATTATATCGACGGCGCAGACTTATAAGTGCTATCAAATTTAGACTTACAGTAAATAACAAATAGCCAAGTTTCGTGTCATACGCGATTATTGTTAAAAATAGCGTCGTTAAGCCACCTCATTTTACACATGCCTCAAAAATCAGAATAGCCCTTTACGCAGGAGCTGGATGACAAGCTACTGAACTTAGTCGCCATGTAATTGAAGTACCAGGGCTAAGTGAATGGTGTCCCGAAGTACTACCAAGCGAACAAAAGCAGCGTGCCTTAAATCAATTGGTAAAAGATAGACCATTAATTGGGCGTCGATCCGTACCAAAGCAAGGCGAGGTCCCAACACAGGTTTTTCAGCGTGCTCCTCCCGAATTCCCTCCCGGAATACGATCTGCAGTTTCAAAAAGATATTTCTGACTACATTTCAAAACAACTGGAAGAGCACTAGTTGCACATCAATAGTTTAGAACAAACTGGGCGCGACACTTTCAGGAAGGAACTGGAGGCGCGTGTGAAGGAGACGTTCAAACTCAGCGCAAACGATTTGTTTTCGTACAAAAAACTCGTTGACAGAAACCGCCACCAAATTATCAACTTCATGAAGAAGCTGAAACTGCAAACGGAAAATATGTAGAGTGAATGA